>DWQW01010311.1:0-12257 GCA_018249695.1 Heliconius erato demophoon | reverse complement strand
TACATGCTGTGATTGTCTTTAATTGGAAAAACATTTAGTCTATAAATAGATCTCGATGTAATTTGACCATGTTGTAATGTTTCTTCTGTTGACGATCCTAAATAAATAAATAAATAAATAAATAAATAAACCACGGGTTTCCAAGATTGTATAATACTAAATGCACGTGATAAATTCAGTTTAAGAGTTTCATTAAAAAAATACAAAAAAATTAAAAGCCCTAAAAAATATTTAACTATTATTAAATAAAAAACAAATAATATTGAAAATTATATAATATTATATAATCTCTTCTGGTACTGTTATAAAATCTTAGAATCTGAATTCCACGTATTTCTAATTATTGTATTATAAAACTTGGCAATTTTGTTTAGGTAGCAGGTCTGATCGCAGAATGGAAACATGGCTGATGGAATCTTGGACTGTCTATTAGTAAGTATATTGAGTGTGTGATCATTACACTCAATATACTTACATTACATGCTTTATTTACATGCTTTATTTACAACGTATACAAAGTGAATAAGTACTAGTCTAAAAACACACATTCTGCAACAAAACACATTAATAAGACGAATCTTATTAATGTGTTTTGTTGCAGAATGTGTGTTTTTAGACTAGTACTTATTCACTTTGTATACGTTGTAAATAAAGCAATAAATAAACATATATATAATAAAAAAATAAATAATGTGAACATAAAGCAGGGAAGGCGAATTTACCCTAGTGTTAAGACAGTCGGTTTTCGAAAAATGTATACAAAAAAAGAAATAGATATTTTTTTATGGGAACCAAATCCAATGGTGATTAAAAATAATATACATATTTAAGAAAACACTTTCTTAACTATGTACTATTTTTAGTGAGTGAGCATACAAACTTACCTTAAAAGTGACTACTTTGTGGTCTATATTCAAAGGTGGCAAAATTATACTAAAAATAATCTTTCCTCTCATGTCCTCTATGAGAAAATCATGCATCGTTAGTATTTTGCTTGATTTATAAGAATACACTATAAAAAAAGATAATCATTAAATTGAAGTAAATATTCCATTAAAATATTTTAAAAAATCTGTTATTGTGTTATTTTCAGCAATGTAATTATTTTTATTCTTCATTACTTAAAACCATATTGGAGAATCTATAACAATTCAAGCTTATAAATAGTATATATATTTAACCGGATTAATTGCGTATATTTTGTAATTTTATACATTTTTGGAAACCCGACGTTTCGAACACTTTGCAGTAGTCCGTGGTCACGGGTAATCTACCCGTTCTACTGCATTCATTTAAAATAGTATACTAATACTACTAGTACTTTTAAGCTTCACACTGTGTCCGGCACATAACACTGTAAGTAGAGATAACCTGGAAACAAAGTGTTAAGATACTCCGTTTCCATTAAAGCACTCCTACTCCCCAGTTTCTGCCTATTTCTCCGGTGGATCTCATCGCCACGCTTTTCTTCGTTACCAGGGCGAAGAAATAAAAATATTAAATATTTTATTTCCTGGGTTAAGGTCGAACCAACAACATGTCATGTTTACAGCCGCACCATGTGCTTTTATGCTTTTACATGCTTTTAGTATACCTACTTATCCTAAAATATTTCTTTTTTTTTCAGTTTTATCCCGTATATCAAGATAGACAAAGAGAACCCAGTATCACAGAGTAGCAGTTTTACACATTCCGCCGGAGTTTTTAAGAATTAAGATTATCGTTATCAATGAAAAAACCCTTAATCTCAGCAAATACTAATAAAACAGTAAATGTGATTTATTTTTATTTCTTATTACTCTTACATATCCTTAAAATATTATACATTAATTATTTTCTACGTAACTTACATATAACTAACTGTGCTCCGGCAGTTTCCAATAGAAGGAATATATCAGACTGAAAATTTGGATTTTCATGCTTTAACATCAAGTTCCCTGCTAAAGTTGCTATCTAAAAATATTTAATATTTAAACATCACTTTTTTAACTGTAATTTTAAATAGATGAATAAAAGTTCACTTACGGTTAGCACTGAGTATATTCAACACCACTTTAAAGTACATAATATAGTTTGAACACAAATAATAAATCACGCCACAGTTTGTACAAAAGTTAACCACAAACATATATGTGAAAGAGAACAAAATAAATACTGATTTGGAAAAAAATAAGAAAGAAAACAATGGAATGTATGGAAAGCACATCAAGTGGCAAGCATCGACTATTCTAATAAAATATGCCATCGTCAAGGAGGTAGGCGTAAATGTTAGACCACCTTACCGGTTCGGTCGACAGGAGCGAGCACTTTCATATAAATAAACTAAATACGAATACTTACTATAAAATATATAAATCCAATTAAATGCATTATTGTATATAAGTGATAAATAAATTACAATATTGAAATATATATTTTATAAACTATAAATGTAAATAATAGTTCCCTACAAATATATACAAGGGAAAACATTGAAAGGTATTTTTACAGCTTCATGCTGTATTTCGCCAATTAAAGGAGGCAGAATAAATCTAATGTCGAAACACTCCGTTCTCCAGTTTTTGTTTCAATTCGAAAAAAATAACTATAATAAAACGTCGAATAGCAGAACTCAACTGTCGAACATTGCATGTTAAATTGCTTAATACTATGTCTCAATAGAGCTGCGAAATTACGATAATTCATTTCTTCGAGTGGATTAAATCTACCACTATCACGTCTACAGTAAGACACTGACCCGCTGACTCACTAAAAAGTATGATTTAAGAAAAAAAGTGTGCAGTGTATATAGTTTGTGAATGATGCACCGTTGAGCTGCAACGTATGATTGTAATCGCGACGCTTGTGAGCTTTATGTCTCCTAGGGGAATTAAATATTTTCATTTTTTCTCTCCCGTAAAAATACACCGCTTTGATAATTTGCTAGAAAATGGGAAACGGAGAGCTTTATAAGGTAGGTTCCGTCTACATATCCTGCTAAATGATGGGAAAGCGTGTAATTGAAAAGAAATATACTTACATTTCTGACCGGAATATGCGCTACCAATTGTAAATGTTCAGCAAAGACGTTTAGATACTTAAAATAATCAAGATTTGAGAGCGTTGCAAATATATTTATAGTATCCGTGAGTGTCGTTCCAGCACCAAGAACTAAATTTTGATCAATATAATAACCTCTTAGTTCTGTTAGCCCCGAAATATCTATTAAAATTTTCGGATATTCTAATATTGGGATAACACCTGAAATTTATCATAACTTTCTTAGAAATTATTATTTGTGCTATGAATAATTGAAATATTGATTACATCAAAATTATTATGAAACCGTCGTGGCGCAGGGAAACAATCGGCAAACTGTGAATACGACTTCGTTTCCCACTCGAGTAAGTGACAAAAATCGCAAAAGCGAGGCATTGAGTTCCGTTACTCAACACGGAATGCCTAAAGAAATCGGCAAAAAGTGGGAAACAGAAGTGTCTCCATCGAAACAGGAGTGTCTTAACACTAGGGGTTCCCAGGTTCCCTATGTCTACCCTGCTATGTGTGGGATACAGCGTGCAACTATATATAGTTATATATAGTTGCACGCTGTATACTATAAATAGTTTTATTACACCCTGTTGTAATAAGACAAATCACAACGTTCAGATCCTCCATTCAGTACTGTAGTCGGGCCGAAAGTATGGAAAGAAGTGTCTTTTCTTCATGCGGTACTTGCCAACACTGTTACATGTAGAAGATGCTTAATATAAATAATAATTTCATATTTTGTTATTTTTTGGAAACCTAATAGACGGCTTTTTAGTATTATTTTGCCTTTAACATTTTTTTTTCAAATTAATTTTTAATGTTAATTTTTTGTGTGTATAATATAAAAAATATTACCTTTGCCAGTATTTCCATTAATCAGCCTATAAGATTCTGTACCCATTTCTTGCCAAATATCAAATATATCAGATATCGTTTCTACTCTGTACCAATTTCTATGGTCCTTCAGAAGTATATATTTCATTTTACTATTTACTTCGGTTTTGTTTACAACACACCAATCGGATTCATCACATTCATTCTTGAGACATATTTTACCAGTTTTATCGCATAATTTTAAATCTTCTATATCTGGAATCTCCAAAGAACTTGGTGCATCAGAAGCAAACTTTTTAAATGCTTTCAAAATTGGTCTATATCCGGTACATCGGCATACATTACTCCCAAATGACTTTTCTATTTCTAGCATTGTCATTGGTTTTTTTTTTAATAAACTGAAACACAATTTATTAAGTTAAGTTACATAAGTTTAATTTTTCTGTATAATCAATTTACTCTTGGAGTTAATGCTATTGTTTAATTATTATTAGAATTTTTCTACTTCTGTAGTAGAAAAATTCATGGCAGAAAATAATTATGAATTATTTCGTTCAATTGAGTGGATTATTATATTCTATACTAGCGGCTCGCCCACGGCTTTGCCCGCTTAAAATACATGATTATTGATTTAATAAGCAGAATTGATTGACAACTATAATGACTTCTAATATGATTTTTTACGACATTGTCGTCAAAGAATTTTTGATTGTTTTAAATTAAAAAATACGACCATTGTTGATATTTGATATTTATAAAATATACATAAAGCTAATTATTTATTACACGTATATATTTTTGTAACTTTATGTTCTTTTTCCCGACTGCTAAGGAAGGGTTATGTTTTTCGCGCGTATCTTGTATGTATGTAATATTCTTTATTACCTCGTATCTCCAGAACCGCTGAACGGATTTACATATTTGAGGTATCGTTAGATTTATATTAGCAGCCTAAGTGTTCTTAGATAGGTGACGTTAATAAAAAACAATCATGGCGGCTGTGGTACGCCATTGCACTTAGTGAAAAAAATTTTTTTCGTTTCGAATACCACAATATGGGAATCAAATTCAAGAGCTCAATTTCAGGATTTTAAAAAGGTATATCATGATTATCATTACCATAATAAATTCTAATAAAAAAATGAAAAATAAAAAAATATTTGTAAAAACACAAACCCCGACTGCGTCAAACTAAAAAGAAAATAAACAAGCCTAATAGTTTATTAGGACTAACAGTCGGGACCTATAAGTAATTCTTCAATCAATAAAATCTTTACTAGGAACCCTTCATAATTTAAAGAGGTCCCGACTGTTAATCCTAATAAACTATTGGACTTGTTTATTTTCTTTTTATTTTTATGCAGTCGGGGTTTTTGTTTTTACAAATATTTTTTTTACCTATATAATATACTCTGTTAAATGTGCTGATGTCAGTGAATAATTTAATTTACTCATTCAGAAACAGCCTTAAATGTTAAATTATTGATTTGAGGGATTCATAATATTCTTTGTAAAATAACTGTAATAATTGCATATTAACTCCTGTACAGTTTTAAATTAGTTACATATAGAATATGAACGAACCATCCAAATAAATTTTGTTAAATTGATATTTCTTTCAAGATCGTTCTTTATCTCTGTGTTGAATTAATTACGACTTCTTTCAAATGACGATAACTTTTTTTTTAATGAACCGATTTTGATGAATTAAACTTTATTATTTAAGTTGAGTTAAAACAAAGCAATTTGTGAGATTTTCAAGTAAATCGGTTCAGTACTTTCAGAGAAAAATGCGGACAAAAATATGTCGACAGACAGACAGACAGACAAGAAATTCAAAAAAAATCTTTTTGCTTTCAATTATTACTTTTAAGTGTCCCTCTATCCATTTCAGTCAAAATTACTAAATGTACAGACAAAATATTTTTACTGTCTTATTATATATAGAGATTATTGTACTTTTAAATTTAACTAAAATTATATACATGAAAAAAATAATGAGATAATAACCTATATAAAGCCATGACCCATCCCGGGCTACAATGTCCGCATTGAGAGCCATTGTTAGCAGCAAGAGTTGTCTGTATAGGATGGTAGCCATCCAACCGGTTGCCGATCTCTTCTATGGTCGTTATATCCCAGTCTTGACATGATGTTATGGGGATCATACACTGTGGTAACAATTTATAAAAAAAAAACCAGCGTCATGCTATGCCCGCACACAGCAGGGTAGGCAGAGGGAACACAGCAGGGTAGGCACTCCGTTCCCCACTTTCTGCCGAATTCTGGAGGCATTGCGTGTTGAGTGGCAGAACTCAACGCTGCGTTTAGCCTCGACACTAGAGCGACGAAATGGAAATATAAATTTAAGTAAATATTTCATCTCCTCTAGTGGGGATCGAACCCACAACCAGTCGGTTTTACAGTCACACTTCGTGCCGCTGCGCCACGACTGGCCTAGTTTATTATTTTAGGTAATATCTAACAATAATTTTCAACTTGTGCCCCTTAGATACTAACCATAAAAGGGCTCTAGCACATTTCATCCACCAACTATAGCTTTATATTACTTCAGCTTCACAATTATGTATCATAGTAGTGTTAACAAAAAGTAATAAAAAGTTCATAATATAATACAGTTCCTATCGGGCTACCATTGAAATTTAACTAATTTATTACAAAATAACAATACAACTAATACAAGTAATTAAACCAATTTAACATTAATTACTATAAAAACTAATTTATTAAAATATATATTTTAATATAAGACATGTTAGGCAAAAAGTTGAAAAATATTGTATAACCAACAGCAACTTGAAAAATAGAAATTGATATTATTAATTTATTTATTTATTTTACGCTTTACGCACATTTGACTTATAGACCTATTCCGTATATTTTTTATATTTATAGTATTATATTCAATTCCTATAAATATAAATATATCCTATAAATATATTTCTTTATCGATATTTTTTTTACATTATAATCATGTAACTACTTTCTTCAAATCACTTTAACCAGGTCTAAAAGAAACTGGTTTTCAAACTATCATGTTTTTTTATGTATTTTATATAATTTATTTTTAAATATGAAACCTCTCAAGCTCAGTGGAACAATTGTATTTTTTTTTTCAAAATTAAATATAATTTTGAAAAAAAAATACACTCTTGTTCCACTGAATGAGGTTTGAATTCTCATTGCAGCTACAATCAGATGGTGTCAACAGTTCAAGCTTCGCTTATCGGAATAATTTATTTCAAATATTGAACTGATTCGATTATTTCAAAATGATCGATAGTTATATTATGTGTAATATGTATAAAGTATAATATAATAAAAACCGGTTAACTGCGAGTTGAACTCGCCCTCCGAGGCATTCGTACCAATACAGGATTGTATATCAAAAAGTATAACTTAAAAAAGTTTTTCACGAAAATGAACTACAAATATAATTTTGTTCTGATTTTTTCCTATGAAATAACTAAAAAAAACACCTAATGGTTTTTTTCTTTATTTGTACAATTAGTTTTTGTACCAAATTTCATAATTATAGGTCAACGAGAAGCTTCCGTTTTAAATGAAATCAAAGGGAGCTTCCCTTTAATTTAATTTTTTTAATTGATACGAGCTACGAGCTACAAAATATAGATTTATGCTCGTAAGTTTTGTTTGCGTTGACAAGAAGCCAGAGTTTTCTGTGCTCCGGGGATCATAAGCTTAAATATTTCACATTAATTTTACCTTGATACCACCACACGATCTAGAGATCGATCTCGTCTTGACAGACGGACAGACGGACAACAAAGTGATCCTATAAGGATTCCGTATTTACTTTTTGAGGTACAAAAAATAAACACAAAATGAAAATCAATGTCATTTAATACACTTACCAGAATTGTGACCGGAGGTACAATGATTTTCAATTAATGAATGCCCAAGTCGAAAATGTTTTCACTGCACCCGTAGATAAAGGAAAAAATATTTCTGGTAATTCCAGACATTAAACCTACCGCATTGACACTAATTGGATTATCCTGGGCATTCCTTTTAGCTGTGACAATGCAAGCACCACAACCAGCCTCCAAGCACATGTACTTGGTGCCACGAAGCTCTAGGTTATTACGGATAAACTCCAACAAAGTAGTGGTAGACGCTGCATCATTGCTAACTGTCAAAAATATGTATTATATACATGTAATACATTATATTATAATTATAAATAATTATATGTAATAAATTGAGGTTGCTATTGTGGATGATTAATCTGTCTTGTATGGTAGCTAAAGGTCTCTGGTTAGATTGGTCATCGATTTCAAGACTAAGACAGATTTTTGTGATATGAACAATTATTTGGACTTTGTTTGGGACCAAACTTATGAATTATCGTATTCGTTTCACACGTGCTTTAACAACAAACTTTAATCTATTGTTAACATTTTTGAAGTGTTATTCCATACTTAAATAAGTAACTTTAATATAATTTGGCGTGAGGCAGCTAAAAGTATGCAAAATGTTTTTTTTTTTAATTATATAAAATAAAGACGGAAATTAGTTCACCCAAAATTGTTTTAAGGTGAAATCGATAAACTTGAATTTATAAATCTAATTGTAATAAAAAAATATAGTTTCAATTGTTTACTTACTTGAATATTCAATGTTGTTTATTTTAAAATTAATTGTATCCATATTATTAAGCAAGGAACGTTAACCAAAAACTAAACCGAAGTGAAAGGAGCACATTAGCAATATGCGGTATAACGTAGCGATTCACTATTTCTTGTGAATTAATTCAAACGATATTGTGAAATTGTATACGACGAAAAACTATAACTTTATAAAGTTTTAGTACAAAAATTAAAAAAAATATTTAAAAATTAAGTTAGCTTCACGCTGTATCTCGCACACAGCCTACCCTAGGCAGAGGGAACCTAGTGTTAAGACACTCCGTTCCCCAGTTTCTGCCGAATTCTACAGACATTGCGTGTTGAGTGGCAGAACTCAACGCCGCGTTTTACCTTGACACCAGAGCGAAGAAATGGTAACATAAATTTAAGTAAAAATTTCATCTCCTCAAATGTGGATCGAACCCACAACCAGCCGGTTTTACAGTCACATTTTGTGCCGCTGTGATTCGATGTGATTATGATTCCTCTGGATTGATTTTGTGCGGTGCGAAACTTAATTTGTTGTGATTCTCACGTAGCATTTCCGTTCTGAGCGCTTTTGGGGTGTTACTCTAAGTTTCCGATGTTATGACCCGCAAAGATGAGTACTACGTTACCTGCAAACGCCTGGCATCACACACTTCCTCTTCATTTAGCTGGTGTAGAAGTGAGTCTATGATGACATTCCAAAAGGTTGGTTGGTAAGGTCGGTCGGTTAAGGAATCTTCGATACTTCGTTGTGGTAGGAAGCCGTATGGTATTTTGTTGATTTATGGAGTTGATTTAGGGAGTATGTAAAATTGAAGACGGCTCACTAAAAGTTTCTCCACAATCTTACGAAGCACTGACAAGAGGCTGATTGGTCGGTAGTAGTTTAGGTGGGTATAAATCTTCTTTCCGGTTTCCGTATGATGATCAAATTTGCTATGTTCTATTGACTAGGAAAATTGTCAAGTAATAAGCACTTGTTCGCTATAGCTAGGAGGCACATTTCCCTGAAGTTGTGAAATGATTAATGTCCGTCAATATGACTTCCGCCATGGTTGCTCAACCGGTGATGTTCTGGTTTATAGAAAGCAAGAGAGGGGGCCTAGCAGTTCGTTTGGGCATGGCGAAGGCCTTTGATCGATGTGGCATGGACGCTTCTTCCTAAACTTCCATCCTTCGGACTTTCCGAGAATTTATGCAAATAAATCGCCAGTTTTATCACTGGGCGCAGCATCAAGATCGTTATCGGCGGTTTTTGCTCTGAACATATGTTCATGAACGCTGGCGCCTCAAGGCTGCGGGCTGTCGCCTATACTGTTTCTTCTGTATATCAATGACAACATAACAATGAATGCTAAAATCTTCTAAAATTAGAAGATTTTATCATTCATTGTTATGCAGATGATAGCAAAATGTACGCTGTTTACTCCGTCTGCGCAAGTCTTTCTCAGGAAAAAGTCGACCAGTGCCGAAATAAACTTGTGTCTTCGGTTGGGGCATACCTCGGAAATGTTTCCTCATGGGGTGAAAGGAACTTGGATCAATTCAATCCCAACAACGCACAAGTATGCTCGTTAACCACAAAAGAAACCCGTTTGTCGTATTGCCAGTCTTCCAAAACCCTCCCCTTGTAGCCACTCCCAGTATCAGCACATTGCACCTAAACGTTTCGAGTGACTGTCAGTATCGCGATCATCTGGAAAGCAAGACCAAGTTGGCCTCAAGTAACTGGAGGTCATCAACAGAGGGAGACAGTACTACGCTCCAAAACACCGCAATCGGTCACTGCCAATGCCCTGTATAGGGCGCAGATTAGGCCTCATATAAATTACTATTCTCATCTCTGGGCTGGTGCACCCTAGTATCAGCTTGACCCATTTGATCGCATACAACGTGCAACCGTTCGAAACATTGGGGACCCAATCATCTGTGCAGGGCTTGACACATTGGCTTTCCGTAGAGATGTCTCCTCGCTGTGCGTTGCCTCCCGCATTTATCATGAGGAGTGTTCTAGAGAACTGTTTGACCTGTTACCTGCCTGAATTTTCTGACAGTACATCACAAACTCAAGTATCATCCACACCATCTGGATACGTGACACTTTACTGCTGTGCGGTTTCGTAGGAACTTCCTTCCACGCACCACTCGACTGTCGAAAGGCCCACCTGCGGCATTGTTTCCAGGTCGATACGAACTGATTCTTTTTATTTTTATAACTTCCTTAGGAGTCTCCTCGACGTGGTCCACACCACCGCTGACTGTATAATAACAAAGTTTTAACTACTTAATTGCTTATTATTTTACGAAATCAATTATACCATCACACGCGAATATTATTTTAATTTGTAACAATCATCATCTTTACAGGTAAATAAAATCGCACTACGCGACCCCATCATCTTTTTTTTATTTATTTATTTTTTAATGATTCGATCGAGTCTGCCCTTGCGTGTTGTCATTGCTGGCGACGTGACTCTACCACACGTACTTTAGGTGCCTCTTACGACACCGCCAGTACGAAGATGATCCTATTCTAGGCCTTGATCACACGGCAAAAATCATCTATATATCTATTTATCTATTTAATTTTACAATATAAAGCTTCTGTTTTCGATTGATTGTTTAATATTTGGTTATAAAATTATTTTTTTCACTGTGAAAATATCAAAATATATAATAATTACATGTAACATACATATATATATATATATATATATATATATATATATATATATATATATATATATATATATATATATATATATATATATATATATATATATATATATATATATATATATATAGTATTCAATTATTTTATTTATAAAAATGAGTATTCAATTTTTTTGTCAGCCACGCCTCAGCTATCACTAATCGCATGTATCGCGTGCATTTACTTACTAAGTATAATGATCTAGGTCTGCCGGCAAAGAGTCCTTTCTCACAAAATTACTGTATTTTATCATAGCAGGCACTAGCGAAGATGTCACGGTGAGAATGAAGAAGAACGTGCTCAGGTGGCTTGGGCACGTCGACGAATAAATGATGAAAGAATGGCAGAACGGAATCTAACGGAAGACCTAAGTTAACCTTCGAAAAACCAATATCAATGATATTGGAGGAAGGTCACGTTAAAAGCATGTAGACCCCCGGAGGGCGTGTATATCTTGACAGTGGACGAGTTGAAAAAAAATATGCAGACACCGTAGTGATTCTCTCTGGCTACCCTGTTGAGAATAAAGTATGAAAAAGGTGTTATTTCAACGTTATTTATTTGATAAAGATATTGAAACTTATGTACGAAAGTTATTCCATAATAAAGGATTTTTATGAAGATATGCTATGGCTTTTATAGCATGTAATTTGAACGTTTACTTTCTGAGAAAATGTAAATTTAAAACAATTGAACGCTCCGTTTACGGCCGTAAGCATAGACAAGGATGCAGCCACATAGTGTTTACACTTTCTCAAAATTATTGAATGTATAAATTATATAGATTATATAATGTATATTGATTATCTTATGGCAAGTGCAGCAAATTAAAAGAATTGTAAGTGATATGCGGGCGAAGCCGCGAGTGGACCGCTAGTATAAATATAAAATAGAGTATATAGGTGGAGATCCCATCGTTTAAAACTGTAGGGATTAGATTTTCTAATGAAACTTATATTTAAGAATGATACATGATAGTAGAATAGATTACACTAGGGTTGCCCAAAAAAATCCTGCCGCAA
>DWQW01010310.1:0-12257 GCA_018249695.1 Heliconius erato demophoon | reverse complement strand
TTGCGGCAGGATTTTTTTGGGCAACCCTAGTGTAATCTATTCTACTATCATGTATCATTCTTAAATATTAGTTTCATTAGAAAATCTAATCCCTACAGTTTTAAACGATGGGATCTTAGGCCATAACCTTCCCTCGATATGAACGAACGTGCCACACCCGCACACCGGCCAATGAACTAGGTACGTGTAAAAGTGTGTTTGGACGTACAATTTGCGTAAAATATGATGATCAACATAAAGGTTTTTCGTAAGTATAAAAATAGGACGATATGTAAAACAAGGTTCCCATTTGGTAATGTTGACTTGTTATAGTGCATTTTTTTTTATTTTACGTTTTTTCCCGCACATATGCTGCCGGGATAGTTAGGAAAAACTTAATGTTAAGACACTCCGATCTCCGTTTTCAGCCCATTTTCCAGGATATTGTGTCAAATGGCTGAACTCAGGCCTACCCTAATCCTGAGCGAGGGGAAGATAATATTTATATAAGTTTAAAGGTTCAATTAAAGAAATGATAAATTATTGAAATCCTAATTTTCCACAATTTTTGAGGGCAGTCGTGGCGCAGCGGCGCGAGGTGTGACTGCAAAACCGACTGGTTGTGGGTCCGATCCCCACTCGAGGAGATGAAATATTTACTTAAATTTATATTTCCATTTCTTCGCTCTGGTATCGAGGTTAAGCGCGGCGTCGAGTTCTGCCACTCAACACGCAATGCCTCCAGAATTCGGCAGAAAGTGGGGAACGGAGTGTCTTAACACTAGGTTTCCTCTGCCTACCCTGCTGTGTGCGGGATACAGCGTGAAGCTAATTTTCCACCAATCTTGGAGACTGCGTGTTGTACTTGAACGTTAGAATCAAATACCATATAATTGTCTAATTGACTATCGATTTAAGTTCACAACTATCGCGTGCAATTGCAACTGCACCACGACGGCATCGTGTTTCTATACATTTATAACAAATGGGTGCACTTAAAGTAAAAGTTACTAATTTTACAACATTTGGCTGTAAACGCGACGGTTGTGGTTCGATCCAGTTGTGGTACTCGAGAGCAAGAATTATTTTCATGTGCTCACCGTTATAACCACCAGACCAAGAGCAGTGTTGAGCTCCACGAACATGTAATGTCTTAAATACCTACTAGTCTACGATTGTGGAACGGAGTGTCTTGATATTAAGTATTCTCTTCCTATCCTGCTAGCTCGAGTAACGGCTAACGAAGCGATAACAAAAATCATATGTGATAAACCGTATAAAACAGACATTTTTTATTAGGCCCCGACTAAGCTCACCATTGTTACGTATTACTCTACTATAATAATTAAAGGATTAAAAAAAATAAACAAATGAAGCGAAAACTTTAAAAGATCGCAATTAAAAGGAAATCGCTTGAGTAACGAACGGTACCTCGATGAAACATCGCACGTGAAGGTCCGACGCTAGTAATTGTTACTCATGTTCATAGAATACGCGTGTTTCATCACATTATGATGTAATTATAATACTTTTCTAATAAACTAGCAACCTATACGCGGCTTCGCCCGCTTAATCTTATTGTTATATTAAATCTAAACTATAAATAAAAAATATTAACATAAATTGTAGCCAATGTTTTATTCTTATATATAAGCTAAATTACTGTAAAGGTTCATCTAAATCTGTTCAGCAGTTTTTGCGTGAAAGTGGAACAAACATTCATCCTCACAAATTTTCACATTTATAGTATTAGTAGGACTAGTGCTCGCTCACATTTTCAATTGCGTGAACTACAAAACGTACAATCCCGTTTTTTTCTATTTCCGTAACCATTTAGAGAAATCCTCTCTCAGTGCACCTACATGTCAAATTTCGTTTTCGAAGTTCCGGTTGTGCATTGTCTGTCGGTCACTCAGAATTTTTTTTACTAACTATTATTTATAGAAATATAACAAAAAATAAACAAACATAAGAAAATATGTTTTCTAATATTGAAATTTTCGCAAAATATTTTGTTCACTATTTTATTTAATGTAATAATATAATTACATAATATGATAGATTTTTTAGTATATTAAATGTCCTTATTATGTAATCATTTCGTGGCGAAGATATTTTGGGAGTGAAATATTTATTTGTAAAAAAGGGATTCTATACGTAACTTTGGCTTTCCATCAACTTACCTATCTACACGGAAACAAGCGTGAAGCTACCTCTGAAGTAAATGAAATGGCTACCTACGGTGCCTTAGACATTATAAAATTATATTTTTTGTATATATCGTCAATACAACAAGATTCTTTATAATTTAAAAGCTAACATATGAAACTAACAACTAACATAAAATTTAAAAAGTTCCTTAGATATATCCAGTGACATATTATGTAATATAAATTTACGACATGCGCAATGAACGAATTAAACGTATTAACATTGCGCATATTTTGCAATTTCTAAATTAACTAAATATATAGAACTCCTAAATTAAACTATCGAGTTAAAAATTAAACTCGATTTAGTGATCAAGTTAAATTTTAACTCAACAGTTAAAACTAGGTGTTATGTTAATTTTTAATATGTGTCGTGAGAAACTAAGGATACGCCCGCTATGTTATTAATAGTAGCACGAGTAAGGGTGCATAACAATCAATCTCTATTGGCCCGATCCACATAGTGTTGATAGGTTTTATTACTCTGATGTCATACTATTCTAATTTATTGCTATATTAATTGGCTTACATCATACTTTCAAAAATTTGTCTTATGAAAATTTATGAGAAACGATGCTTTATTATGATTTATTTTGGTGTTTATTTACATTTAGAAAGTTGAAATTAATAATTTTGACTATATATTATATGCTTAGTTAAAATTGTTAATAAATACATAATAGTTTATATTAACTAATGTTCGTTTTTTTTAGCTTCACGCTGTATCCCGCATATAAGAAGGTAAACAAGAGTGAACCTGCAAATCCAGTGAGTAAACTCAGTGATAAGATCCGTTAAGACATTTCCATTTTTCACCTTCCCTAAATTTGGGAGCTACGTGTTGAGTGGAAAAAACTCAAAGCCGCTCTTTGCCTCGTTATCAGTGCGAGAAAATAAAAATATTAAATAGTTTATTTCCTCGAGAGTGGGAATCGAACCCAAAATAAGTCGCGTTTCCATTTTTACTTGCTATAGCCTTAAAAAAGGGAAAGCTAGGCCGCTATAACGTTTATCGGGTCTACTAATCACTACGGTAATCAAGCGTAATACAATCCAAATTAATCTAGATTCAGTAATAAAGTTTAAACTGTCACGCCACATTTAATCAATATTGTCACTTTCATTTTTAACATCGACTAGTTTAAACTTGATTTGTCTTGTCCTTTTCCATAAAAAAAAAAACTGAAAATAATTGTGTTTATAGAATATTAATAATAAGTAATATGAATATTTTATATATTAGAGATTTATAGTTTTGACTGTAACGCGACAGTTGTTGATTCGATCCCCATTCGAAGGAAAGTATATTATTCATTAATATTACATTTCTTCGCTCTGGCACGGCGTTGAGTTTCGCCACTCAACACACAACACCTCTAAAAATTCGGTGGAAAGTGGAGGAACGGAATGTCTTAACACTGGGTTCCCTCTGCTTACTCTGATGCGTACGACATACAGCGTGAAACTGATTTATTTATATTTTAATTTTATCTATTGTTATTTAGAGTTACTTTAAATAGCTATTTTATATATTTCTATATTTCACACATTTTAAGCAACTAACGAGTAATATTCTTCTATTTTTCAAACCCCGTATATCGGTGTCGCATTCATTATTGCACACAATTCTGCAGATCGCCAAAAACACCGCAGTTTTAAGCCTTTTGTCTCACAAAGACGATAACAAGCGTTCAGTTTGCGGTCCTAACTACAAGCCACACGGTCATACCCAACACATCAAAATAACCAAAATACCTCGAAACGGTCCAAAAAATTTCCTGAAATAACTAAGCTCAAAATACTAAGCTGCACGAAACGTGGATTTTTCGCGAAAACTCACTGCTTAGAAGGAAAACATGTAAAACTCCAATACAAAAATACACTTATCACTGTCACAGTTACACGCAAAGCTCGAACTCAACTTTTATGAAAGAAAAAAATGTAAAAAATACAAAAGAATCGTCTCAACGTAGTTAACACAGAGCTAATAACGCGAAATTATCTTTCTTATTGTGTTATACCAGCACGTTTCCTTCATAAAAAGAAGGGAAGTGTGGATTTTTGTGTACAGTAGGTTTTATTTCGATTTTTGTTCCGGGGACGCGTCCGGGCCACGCCGGCGAGGCGACTGGCAGGATCGAACGCTACCCCGGGGGAGGCTGCGTGCTCGCGCATGCCGCCCAAACGAAATCCTTCTTCCTACCTGCAATATACGGCACTGTTTCCATTGTCGCAGTGACGCCCGCCAATCGATTTTGGCTCGACGCTAGAACGGTGTATGACGGGATGAGCTCATTAAAATCACCTTTGTATACTGGTAATAAAGTAGATTATTGTTTGTTATACGTTTTAGCGTGAAAATTAAGGGATGAGGTGAGGCCGCCGTGTTGAATGGGTGTATTAGCGATAGAGGGCGTTGTTTGATGTGGCGGTCTGGTACCGGGCGGCTTTCATTTAGAAGCACTTTGTTATACGTCAATATAAGAATCCCGCATACAGCTGTTATGAATAACAATATTAGCGATAACCTTTCTTTTATATCGTTCATTTATTATTTTATATGATAGCTGTGTTCTGCTACCGTCAAGGTCTATCTCTGAAAAACCCAATATGACGATCATTTATTTTTATGTGTATGACGTTGAAAATAATATATTTAGTCCGCGCTGAGCTTTACTATTTCATAATTAAATGAAAAACTTAATAAATTTTAAAAACAATATCAAAGACAACAGAAGACACATCAGAAATAAATCTATTTAAGGATAAGCCTTCCCCGAGTGGTATATGCATCCACAACAATCATACTATACGAGTACAGGTTCCACTACACCACAGCGATATATTTTTTTTTAAACAGTATTTTCCATAGTTACAATAGAGTAAGGAAGTAGTGCAAAATTGAGTAAAATAAAAAAGCAAAGCCTGCATTAGCCTCGCTGCAGACGCCACGTGGGCGGCGGACGACATACGACTGAATCGATACGATGCAGTGTTGGCTCATCTACTACTCTCATTCTGCTTTTGACCTTCCTTGCTTTTATCTAATCTATAAGCCACATTTCTTATTTGTTGGCAAACGTATATTGGTTTTTTTATATTGGAATTTTATTTTATTGGAATATGGATAAATTTTCGAGACATTGCGTGTTGAGTGGCGGGATGAGAGCGGGCAACGCCGCTGTTTGTCTTGTTACCAGAGCAAAATATGAAAATAATTAATTCATCTGAGTGTTAATCGAACCTACAACTTTCGCCTCGGCAGCCTCGACGCTATGACTACGCTACGCTATGCTGCCACGGTAGCCAAAATATATCAAATCAGCTTCACGCTGTATCCCGCACACAGCAGGGTAGGCAGAGGGAACCTAGTGTTAAGACACACCGTTCCCCATTAGAAGAATCTATTTAATTATTATACTATAAATATGTATATTAATAAAAATTTTCTTTGTAGTTCTGTGTTCCAATTCAGTGCAGTTTTATTTACACTAGAACTTTTCGATTGCCAATTAACATTGAACTGAGTAACTACTCTCAGAATAACTACTAGCCTCTTTGATTTATAACGAAGGCAGTTTTGCTACAAAGATTAAGGAAAGGAAAGATTAAGGTTATGCTATGTTATACTAATGTATAGTATGCTATATTAATGCTAATGTGCTATGCTATACTATGCTATGCTGTATGTACTAATATAAAACATAAGAGTTTTGTTGAGGGTGCTACCTCCAGGAAGTTTTGATTCAAATTGAGATTTTTTTTCAGCTTCACGCTGTAGTTAAGACACTATATTTAAGACATTTCGTTCCTCACACCATGCCCATTTTGTTAAATAGTATAATTTTTAAGATTTAATTATTAATTATAGCTACAGTTTTGTTATTGGACGTTCCTATGGTAAAGAAAAAAAATATTAACAAGAAATAAATATATAACAGATTTGATTTTGGGATTGTTCTTCCTTTTTATTTTGTTCCCGAGTGAACAAAGCGCGAAAGTTCATAAAACCTAGCTTCAGGGTGACCACGACTCGTTGATCGTACTGTACTTAGTACTAAAATGTAGCGTAGATCCGCCTATTGCCTTATTACACAATTTAGAAGCAAAATCACGTACAGATATACGTCAAGACACATGGTAGAAAGATTACAGATGACGTCTTTGGGCTGATGATGTGCATAAATCACAATGGGCACAATACGACAATAAGAGGTTAATAAGATTGTTAGAGGGTAGTGATTTCAAATCATGGGGTGGAGGTTTTACTTTTTATTTTATATGGGATTTGGTTCGTTCGTTTCTTTTCCGTTCCTGTTTTCCACACGAGGGAATATTAATATTTAAAATATTGATACTTCACCCAACTCGTAGAAATTAATATTTTTGTGCAGGGAAAAGAATTTTATGCTTGATCAGATTTTCCTGGTCATTTATCATCACAGGTTATGCATGTATAGATATCACTACGAAAGTATCTATTCTATAATTTTACAACAATAACTAAGATATTGTTAGAAATCGGGAGCGGTTAACGTTTTAAAAAAACACGATAAAAACACACATCGTCTATATGCTTCTAAACTATTTGGAAAGGGATACTATGTAATTGCAATAAATGATAAGCATCACCTACTAACAATACGTCACACTAGTTCCCTTCCAATGGGGGCCGTTTCCTACAAGCAACAGCCCCCGACACAATTCCACTGCTTTTATAGTCTTTTTCACTTCAATCTATCCTCTTTTATACGAGTTCGCTAACAATATAATAATTTATAAAAGTATAAAGTAGTCCGCCATTTCTTTATTGGTCTAGACTACACTCTATAAATTTCCACGCAAACCCATTCGCGAATACTAGTGTAACCTTATAAGTCACTGTCTAAGTATAGATTCGAGGCACGTACATCTGAGGATATTGTGTATAAAGAATACAAATCGATTGAAAATATTAGTGCGGAAGTATATTATATTTGTGAGAGGTGTGTGCGATATATTAAATTACTATGAATATTATATTATATACAAGAAATGTAAAAAATATATTTTTCTATTATTTTTTTTAAGTGTCCCTATATCCATTTCAGCCAAAATTATTAAATGTATTTTTACTGTTTTGTTACATATAGAGAAAACTCAAGAATTTCTTTGGTTGAACGCGCTAATCTCAGGATTTTTTTTAATTCGAATCTTTTTCTGTTCATTTTTCGAGGAAGACTATAATATAGATAGATTACATCGCGTAACTCGTTTTACTATAACACATTGCACCTGCGAACAAAGAACCTCGAGCACTACTTATAACGCGTCATGCGTCTCACACAGTTTTGACTCTTTCCAATTTTGACCACGGGAACCAAGATGTAAGTATAAGTAATTAAAAACCTATGTATTGAAAAAGTTTACAACGAGACTTTTTTAGCTTGACGCTGTATCCCGCACATGGCAGAGTGACCAGATGGAATCTGGGAACCTAGTGTTAAGACATTCCATTCTCAATTCTTGAGATATTGCGTGTTGAGTAACGGAACTCGGCGCTGCCTCGTTACTAGAACGAGGATATGTAAATATTAAATACATCATTCCCCTGACTGGCAATCGAACCCGCAACTATGGCGTTTACAGTCGCACGCTTGTGTACCTGCGTCGCTACAGTCTCACTAATAATATTATTTATGTTGATTGAGATAACTTTATCCTTTACACATTTCTCGCCAATTGTAGATAGAATAGACAATGCTCAGACCACTCGATTCTTCACTTTAAAAGACTTTGTCTTCCACTTCGTCTAGCCAGAAACAATGCATTTTTTATGTATAAAATAATCAATATAAAATTCCGTCCGTTTTAAATTTTTATGAAAATCGAATTAAGTTTAATAAATTTTTAGGCCATCATAGTCATGGCATCAGGTGGCCATCAGCTAATGCGCTGATGGTTCCTCCACATAGCACGTAATGTTGGAGACAATAAGGCGTAAAGCGATGAGGCAGAGAGATTAAGTGTATACACAAAATTTTCTCCGCCTACCTACAAAAAAGGTGAAACACCAATAACTTTCAATTTCAAAACCGACAATGACAGAATATAAAAAAATATAACAGTAAAAAAGTTGAGACTAGCAGCAACTTCGATCGGAAAGCTCATCAGACAGTAATCGACTCGTTAAATTTTCAGATAGACTTCAAAGCACTCCACTCCGCGCCACGAAAACTTTAATTAGTCAGTTCTTTCCCTTCACGATATTCCTGAAAAGGAACTCTATAAATCAAACGGAAGTACTGGCTTCGCGTTTATTTTATTGTAATTGGTGATTTGTGTATCTATATAGTAAATCATTGCTTAATTTTTAATTTTGTATTTAAAAGATAAAAGTGTGAACTATATCTTTATATAAATGGCTCTGGAAGAATTATATCGTTTATTTATCTCACCAACTAAAGTCAGAGGTGTCGTGTGTAGTGTGTGACTAAGTAAGTAAGAACTTAGTCAAGGCAGTTCGTTTTCAACTTTTCAACGGAATCCGAAACATTCCATGTGAATGGCAGAACTCAACGCCGCGTTATTCTTATTAGAGCAATGAAATGATAATCGAATCTGCAATCACAGTATAATCTACAATCAAGCTGTATCTCATTGCACCAAAATAGTCGTATTAAAAATAATTAATAAATCCATAAATAATATCAACATTTAAAGCATGTTCAAAGCAGCGGGCAGTCACGCTAACAACGGTCGGATAAGCAGTGTGCGCGACAGCGACACCTCTCACACGTGAATTGACCTATAGAGTATACAATATACATAGTCCTGCAACGTGAACCATCGATCGGAATAATACGATACGCTTTATGGTTGTAACAGTATTACATAATACTTAAAAAAAATAATTGTACGCAGCGGGATTTGAACCCGCGACTCTTGGAAACTGTCGAAGGACGGTTCTAAAAAGTATCTTAAATCTTAAGTGTAGAGTACACTTTAAAAAATGTAAAAAGCATTACATAATTTTCAATATAATACTAAGATAATTAAACTTAATATTTTAACGCTGTACAAATTTTAGATTTTGATAGTTATTAGAAAAAAGTGTCATTGAGAAGGTAATGTTATAAATAACCACCACTAATAGGTAGTTCAAGCTATACTCACTTCTAAAAATATGTCATTGTCGATCAGGCTGGTAGAAAACATAATGTTAAGAGACTCTGATTTTAGCACACTTATACAGAAAAAACAAACCGGACAAGAGCGAGTCGGGCTCTGCCACCGAGGGTTTCGAATAAAAAATTGGTTTCGAGCTTTTTCTGAAATTCAAGCTTTACTTAGCCACAGTCCATTCATCTACCTGACTTGAGCTAGCAGTGTTAATACCAAATTTTGTCCCCCTTTTAAGGCTACTATTTTTTAGGATTAAACCACAAATGTATAGTTTCAGATTTTTTCCTGAACTAGTACTTACTACCAGTAGATGCTAGCTGCCAATTTTTAAATTCTTTGTCAACCGGAAGTACCCTATTAATTTTTATTCCTTTTACAGTTAATGAAATACGCGTTTTTTTGCTATATAAACGGTCATATCTTTTTTTTAACTAAATGTAGATATAGGTTTATTTTTCAGGAAATCATGGGGCCGTAGATATAGGTATATGGTTTGAATTTCAACTCGATATCTCCAAGCATTCCTGAGATAAAGGCACAGACAGACAGACAGACGGACAACAAAGTGATCTTATTCATTTTTTCCTTAAAAGGTACGGAACCTTAAAAATGCTTGTTCTTGTTTTCGTCCTTTTTACAACTGTGAAAAGGAATGAACGTCAACGCCGAAAAAATATTTATATATTTATACCACACATCATTACTTTCATTCAACAACTATCAATATTGTCAATTTAAATTACAATTAAATCAATTAATTTTGCTAGTAAGCCGACACCAGCACGTGTAGATGGGGATCAAGTTCTAAAGGTGGTGCCCTCAAGGACCCTCGGCCACGTGACACGATTACAACTATATACTGTACCTATACCGGAGAGTGTAATTCTCGCCACTTATTTTGTCAATTTAGGGGTGGTTTTATGTAATTGCTAGGGTTTCCTATGTTAATAGAAATTTTCCTTTGGGTGTAAAATAATATTGAGCTCCTGTGGGCCACTTACGTATTCAGTAACGTATAGTCAAAAGTGTATTTATTTTACTAATATAAAATATAATATAAGCAATATAGTGGTTGCAAAAAGCTTGGTCGGCTAGAACTATAGTGTTGATTTTAAGTAAATGTCTTTGAATGAATTAAATGAGGAGAATTTCACTGGACTGCTTGCATCTTTTTTATTATGCATATTTGGCATAATGAAAAAGATTCGTGAAACAAGAAATAGATCATTAAAAAATATATTAATTCATTTATATAATGAGGCCAGTCGTGCGCCACGAAAGATTGACTGTAAAACCGGTTGTGGGTTCGATCCCAACTCGAGGAAATGAAATATTTATGCTCTGGTGTCGAGGCAAAGCACGGCGTTGATTTCCGCCACTCAACATGCAAAGCCTGCTGATTTATTTTTGTAAATTTTATCATATACAATCTTAAAAGAAGATAATTTCCATAATTATTTTAATCCTTGTAAACACATTTCTATTACTTCAGAGACCTTAATCCCAAATTCCTGAAGTTAATCTCCGAAGGGTACCCGAGGCATTCCATATTGCTACAATATTAGATTACAACTCCCCTGTATTGCGTTCTGGGTTGTTATGGCAACGGGCAAGCTACCCCCGTTGAGAGGCAAAAGTGTACCTATATTTTCATCTTGACTTTAGCATTGTGCGAAGATAAAAATACTAGTGTCAATTCACTTTGTTTTCCTTTTGTAAGAGTCAAAGCTATTTGCATAGTTTATGCAAGAAATGTATGAGACATGTCTCATTCTAAATATCAATATAGATAATTCTGGCCGCAGTACAGTGGGTTACGATTAGGGTGATGTAATATTATAGCCGATAAACCTTCCTCTATATATGGACTATATATTGAGATTAAAGCGTTCACCCAACCAAACGTTTTAGCTTCATAATATCAGTATAGAAGCATATATTGATAACATTCTTAAGTCTAAAAGTTATACATTTAGGGTTTACGGTATATCTCACTGAGTTTTGAATCAATTTTTCTTTCCACGACCATATAAAATATCTCATAAATCAATAAATACACGTTATCCCTTTATGCTAGGATTAATAAATCAATATGGACGTCTGTACAAACAATAGCCTATTCACATATCCCACAGAAGTCTAGCCCTCTTTACTACGGCACTCTTGCGATTGTTTGAAACCACTTGTGGATTGTTAACTGAGCATAAGAATAAAGACTTTAAATTTTAATTTTAGTTTAATTCCAAAGCCTCACGCTTTTTGATTTAAAACCTTGCGAGATGCACCTTGCTTTGCTTTATATTATAGAGCAAGGAAATGAAAATAATTTAAATCATTTACCGGATTAGAATTGAACATACAATTATCGAGTATAGTCAAACACTATAGGTGTGTAACTCTTTTATTAAAAACCACCTACATTAAAAACAATTCAGAAATGTGTAAGCACCTTAATGTAGGTGAAGCCCTGGTAAATCACTTAGGAACGAATCACTTTGGCTGTTAGAAGCCTCAGGGCAGAAGAGATACTACTAATCAACTTCCCCATATTGGCCGATATAATATTTTCGACATGTTCTACCGTAGTTCGGAGAAATTATCGACATAAACCAAGACTTATTATGTACTTATAGAAGCCCCATATACGTCTCGGTTACGCCCTATAAGTGATAATCAAGTACCACAAAACTCCAAAGGATTAGTCAAAAGGTTAGTCTTGAATTGTATAAATCTAAAATCGTAATTAAAAAGTTTATATATTTTTTCTATGTATTTTTATTTTTGAGGCCGGTCGTGGCGCAGCGGCACGAGGTGTGACTGCAAAACCGACTGGTTGTGGGTTCGATTCCCACTCGAGGAGATGAAATATTTACTTAAATTTATATTTCCATTTCTTCGCTCTGG
>DWQW01010309.1:0-12257 GCA_018249695.1 Heliconius erato demophoon | reverse complement strand
GAAATTCAAAAAAAATCTTTTTGCTTTCTATTAGTCTTTTTAAGTGTCCCTCTATCCATTTCAGTCAAAATTACTAAATGTACAGACAAAATATTTTTACTGTCTTATTATATATAGAGATAATGTAGCATATCGTTTTCTTCTTTTTATAGAAGATTAAATATAAAAACAATTTGGACGAGCAGTTTCTGATATTATCGCTTTCTATCAAATAAATTTTTCAGCATTAAAACATAAGTATACATAAATCTTATCCATTCTAAGCTTTTATTATAAATACATTTTATAAGAGAAGCTCAGAATGAATTATTTTCATTTTCTTACTTTGATACATAATGCATAAAATTCGGGCGGAAACCGGAGTATGCAATTTTGACACAAATTTGCGTATTTGTTATTGCAATAAAGTAAATATTTCATAATATATCCATTTTCTCACTCTGGTCAAGACAGGCAAGCGCGACGTCAGCGCGCAACGCCAGAATTCGGCGAAAAATGGGGATTTGAAGCATTTAATGGAAATGGAATGTCTTAACACTAGGTTCCTAGGTTCCCTCTGTCTATTCTACTATGTTCAGGATATAGCGTACAGCTAAAACAAAGAAGATAGAACTATAATATACAGATTAAGACAATCTTAATCAATATGAGTATTACAAAATCTACGGTACAATCTCGTCTAGCCGTAGGGATTTAACTGAATATATTAATTTGTTTTATTATGAAAGGCTTATGCTGTTATTAATTGATATTAATCACCCTACTCTGCAGATGAGAGCTTCAGATAAACAACGAGATAAATGAAAATATGATGAAATTTACTTAAATTTTACTGTAAATATAAGTTATATTGAAAAAGTTGTATTGAGCAAATATTCGTTTCAAAGAAAAAACAATATAAATAATAATATGTATTAAAAAAAATAAATCAAATCAACTTCACACTGTATCCCGCATACAGCAGGGTAGGCAAGGGGAACCTGGTGTTAAGACACTCCGTTCCCCACTTTCCGCCAAATCCTGGAGGCATGGCGTGGCGGAACTCAACGCCGCGCTTTGCCTCGACACCAGAGCGAAGAAATGAAAATATAAATGTAAATAAATATTTTCTGTCCTCGACAGGGGATCGAACTCACAACAGTCGATTTTACAGTCACATTTTGTGCCCCTGCGCCACGGCTGGCCTCATAATTAATATATATCCGTGTATATATCTGTACTAGATATCGAATATGTGTAGAAAAGATTCAAAACATACAAAAAATCGATTATTATCTCAATATTAACCTTTCCCTATACTTTAATAGATAAGTAATTAGAAAAATTATATGATTACTTCATCATTATAAGTAGGCCTGGGGGCCCAGGGATCTTGGGCGTATAGTCCAATATGTTTACCTTGAGTGACAATTTTACTTATAAACATAAAGCAATTAAATACATTCCAACTACATTTGATACATTAAAAAAATCTTCACGCTGACAGTAGCGTATAGATAAAAGTATAAAGCATAAAGATTAAAATAATCTTTTTTTTAACTCTTTCTGCTGTAGCAGGATACAGATCCTGCTTTTAACAGAAGGAGTTCAGTATTTAGTTTAACTTACCGACCCTAAACTTGGGCGAAAAATGAGGAACGGAGTGTCTTAACATCATGTTCGCTCTGCCTACCTGCTATACGGGAAAACGCGTGAAGATACTTCTACAAGTAATTTATCACTCCATAAAAGAACAAAATTTCAAAGTAATATTTTACCCCAATCTTTGTAAATGTCTAAAATACATAAAAGAAGTCTGTAAATAGCGAAGCGTTTTTACGGCGGTCTCTTCGGAGGCCACAAAAGATGCAATTATCTGTTCTATCCCCGCGCGCTCGTAAATGTTGCTTTGGTGAATTTTTGTAAGTTTTGTAAACGTCGAGTTTTTACAATGTATTATGTATTAGTGTTATTTGTTAAATATGTTTTTTCGATAATAATATAGTCAATCTGTGCAAACTTGACATCGTTCATCGTTCACCTTGATATCTCACGAGCAACCTCTTAAACTATGTCTTAAAAATTAAAACACGTTGCAAGAGTGTTTTTATTTTATTAGTGCTATCATAATACTTTTTACTCATATATATTTACTTACATCATTATAGTGTAGGCTACCCTTATCAAATGGGTAACGTTGATATTTTTGATAACTCACTTGAACTAGCGACTTTCATACCAAATTTTGCTACGAAGTGATCTTATAAGGGTTCCTTTTTTCCTTAAAAAGGTACGGAACCCTTAAAAAAATAACATTTATTAATTAAAATAAACATATTAAATAAAAATAGTCAGTAGTATTGTAGCATACGAAAAAATTATTGCAACTAGTTTGAGGTCCCACTGTCAATGTTACCCGACCGAATGAAAGTTACTCAGATTGACTGTATATATTTTATCGATATTTTAGCTTTTCAATGATTTATAATTTTGGGGTTAAAAAAGACAGCTTATTAATATATTACTTTATTAATTTAAATCAGAATAAAGATTAAAAGACAAAGTTTTCTTTCATTTGAAATATACATTCTTTCGCAATTTTTCACGAAATACATAAATTAGACCATTCAAGTAGACTATAAAAATTAAAATATTTCAAACATAAACATTTTCTTTTGTGAGAAATTAAGTCTGTACTCAAAACCAATATATCACTATTGGTCTTACCCGCAACTTTTTTGTGTTGATTTCTGTGCTAGAAAACAAGAAAAATCTACTTTTTCCTGAAATTTCTGAACTTTAGGATTTTAAATCTGTTAGTCCTCCCATACACACCCTAACTTTTCAACATGGCCTATTCCAAACTTTTGAGTACATTAGTTACACTCGGTAATTGAAGAGTTTTATCTCTATATATAATAAGACAGTAAAAATATTTTGTCTGTACATTTAGTAATTTTGACTGAAATGGATAGAGGGACACTTAAAAATAATAATAGAAAGCAAAAGATTTTTTTTGAATTTCTTGTCTGTACGTACTGAACCGATTTACTTGAAAATTTCACCAATTGCTTGTTTTAATTCAACTTAACTACTAAAGTTTAGTTCACCAAAATCGGTTCATTAAAAAAATGTTATCGTCATTTGAAAGAAGTCGTAATTAATTCAACACAGAGATAAAGAAAGATCTTGAAAGAAATATCAAGTAAATACAAAGATTTTTTGGTTGGTTCGTCCATATAATGTATGTAACTAATTTAAAAACTGTACAGGAGTTAATATGCAATTATACAGTTATTTTATGAAGAATATTATGAATCCTTCAAATCAATAATTATAGTATATTATATAGGTAAAAAGAACATAAAGTTACAAAAATATATACGTGTATAATAAATAATTAGCTTTATGTATATTTTATAAATATCAAATATCAACAGTGGTCGTATTTTTTATTTAAAACAATCTGTAACTGATATCCCAAACACCTTTAAAATTATTATTTAATAAATAATGCCTTTATAAGAAATTCGATCCTAAAAGATCGTGCCATCATAGACTTCGAATTATCACATTATATTTATTATACATTTGGTACGAGTCTTTATGTGCATCATATTTATTTGTACCGTAGTACTTAATAGTTCGACTCGACCGCTGCCTTCCGAGCATCACCACCACCTATATATACAGAATGACGGTCGCGACACTCGGGACGACAATACACGAACTCGTCTCGATTAATATTTTATTAAAAATATATAGTTTGTATTATTCATAATTAACTATGTTATTTATGTGTATTGCCATGCATATTTTGTTTTAATTATTTATTTATTTTTAACTTATACTCAAGGTACATACTGTTACAAATCCAGAATTCTTTGACGATAATGTCGTAAAAAAATCATATTAGAAGTCATTATAGTTGTCAATCAATTCTGCTTATTAAATCAATAATCATGTATTTTAAGCGGGCGAAGCCGTGGGCGAGCCGCTAGTACATAATATAATAATTAATTTTACATTTTTGAAAAGCTCTATTCTACATATGTTATTTTGACATCTTCTTCTGCTAATATATGTATAGTCTCACATCTTCACCTGTCTCTTCCAATTCAAAAGAAATCTTTGCCTTTATTCACAATGCACTACGAAACTACCTATTTAGACCTTACAAAGGATGGAAATTAATCATTTGATAAAATCTAAGCGAGTTCCTTCATATTTTATCCTGTTTTTAGTACAATGTATGTATATAAAATTCTATTTTTTATTATCGAGTATAAAATACATTTTACGTACACGTACTGGTAAAATAGTATTAGGTTATTTAATCTTTAATCTAGATAACCTACTTTGTTTGTATATTCGGAAATTTTCTCTTTTTGTCATGTTGAAGTAATTACAAGTTGCGTATGACACATTCTTAGTGCCCCTAGTGGACTAAATTAAAACGATTAACGTTGAATTGATAAATGGACTATTCAATACAAAAAAAAATCGTTCCAGTAATTTTTATCGCCAAGCGTTTAAAGAAATTAAGTCTTCAACTTTATAATAAATATTATAGATTAGTCTTCCGTGTAAGCCTCACGCAAAAGTAATTAAAAAAATCCTTACTAAAAGCTCCACGTTGTATTTCATATTACCAGCACTTGTATGACTTTTGGTTATTTTTGTTTTCTTTTAAGCGTTGACAGTAATATATTACAGTCAGCCCACTTCGCCGCTCTACGCTTGCTGAAGTAAAGCCACTTAACCCCACGCGCCTTACTTACTCGAGTGTGTATTAGTGAGTGAGAGAGTGTGTAATTTGTCACTTGGAAATGAATTTCGTATAAAAAAAATATTTGCTTCGAAAAATGTTTAGTGTAGCTTAAAAATATAATTATTTTACGCTGTTTAAAATGGATGAATGGATAATCATTTTATATTTTGAGAGAATGATGGAAAAGATCATATCGAAGTTGAGGAATAAAATAAATAAATGGAGGTAATTTTTTTTTTTGTTTTACGCTACATTCCGCATATAGAACTGTAGGCAAAGCAACCTAATATTAGTAGAGAGAAACAGAGAGACAGAGTAAAATACTCTATTGCTAAACAGAGTATTTTACTCTGTTTCTCATTTCCGACCAATTTTCGAGACATTTTGTATTTAGTGGAGTTGTCCCCAGCTGGAATCGAGTCAACAAACGTCGTGGCTTCAAAATATTTAAAAAAATATATAAGAAATATAAAACTTAGAAGTGCCCCAAAATTGAATAATGAAGTGCGCACAAATCAAATTTGAAACAAAGTACGGACTTTTTCTTCGTACTTTCCTAATACATCGATTTTGAAAAATTTTGTTTAACTTTTCTTATAAATATTAATCAAGTTTACTAACTGGATATATGTTTTAGCATACTTTATATAATTTTTTTTTACCTTTTAGGGTTCCGTATCGTAAAAAAATAACTATTACAGGATCATGCTGTCTGTCAAGTACCTTTTTTCCACAGGTCTGTTATAAGAGACTTATAAACTAGTACTAGTTACTAGCTGGCTGGAGCTGGTATCCTATCTAGTAGTATTAGGGAAAAAGTGATAATTAATAATACAAATTAAGGGATAAATTCAATAATACAAAATTGAAGTCCAGTCGTGGCGCAGGGGCACAAACGTATGGTTGTAAGCACGATAAATTGTGGATTCGATTTCCACTCGAGGAAATGAATTATATTATATTTTTATTCCTTAGTTCTGGTGTAGAGGCAAAGCGCTGCATTGAGTTTCGCCACTCAAAACGCAATGTCTTCAGAATTCAGCAGAAAATAGGGAACGGAAATATCTTATTGTTCTCAGGTTCCCTCTGCCTACCCTGCTATGTGCGGAATACAGCGTGAAGCTAAAATTAAACAGTAATTGGTAATTATGAGTGTAATTACTGAAAAACTTCACTACCTTTTATGAAATTGGTATGGAATCCTCTGTGCAAGAGACCGATTCGCGCTTCACCTGTATTTTTTTATAAATATTATAACATTTTGGATTTTTCATGGAAGTTCCAAGTTGGCTTCGCTACACGCTATAAAACTTTTTAAATATTCAAACTGTTTTCTTTGAATTTTGTTTTAGGCTGGTAGAAAAAAAAGTCAATGATTTTGATCGAGGGCTCAATTCCTATTGCTGAGGAGTCGTGCCTCGTCAAAATCATTTACCGTAACCAAGTTTTAACTAATTCCTACCGTTTAAAAACATTAATATACAACAGTAGCATTAATAATTTCATAAACAATAATAAATTGTCGAAAATTGGCCGTCGTGGGCATAAGCACGTGACTGTAACGCGACGGTCTTGGATACGATCCTATTAGGGAAATGACTTATTGTTATAAATAATGTTAATATTTTCATGTTTTCTTTTATTTTTTCTAAAAAAATGAACTCTGTCATAATATTAGGTTCCCTCTGATTATCTTACTATAAAGGTGAGGTGAAGCAGAAAAAAAAATAATGATGATAACTCATTTAGGTTATCGGTGATAGGAAATAGAGAAAAGAATGTATAAGCACTGTCTTCTATCCTACTATATGAAGAAAGCACTAGAAAATCAAATCAATTAGCTTCACGCTGTATCCCGCACACAGCAGGGTAGGCAGAGAGAACCTAGTGTTAAGAAACTCCGTTCCCCACTTTCTGCCGAATTCTGGAGGCATTGCGTGTTGAGTGGCAGAACTCAACGCCGCGCTTAATCTCGACACCAGAGCGAAGAAATGGAAATATAAATTTAAGTAAATATTTCATCTCCTCGAGTGGGGATCCAACCCACAACCAGTCGGTTTCACACTTCGTGCCGCTGCGCCACGACTGGTCTCTGAAAGTGGCACTAGAAAATATAGTAATAAATTAAAGTTTTCTAAAATTATAGCAAATATATTCTTTCGAAATTTTACTACAAGATTTAAACTATAAATTAAAATTCTGATATATTATAATATATTACGGATATAAATAACTTGAGGTATTCAATTCTTAGGCCATATTCGACACCTGTGGTGCCTTACGAGAGCGATCATTTCACTTTGAATAGAGCAGATGGCAAACCACTGTCAAAATATAATAATTTATAATTAAAGGTGCTGAATGTTTAGATACGTTACACTTGCATTGTTGATATAAAAGGATTGTTTTTAAATTATGAAAAAATTAAGTCTTATTAAATATTTTAAACATTTTTTAAAGTGGTTTTCCACACTTAGGAAAGAAAAATACTTATTTAAAAAACGTATAAAAATTTGAACGTAGCAGGATTCGAACCCGCGCCTCCTGAAATCCACCAGGCGCTCTGACCACTAAGCCATATTTTCTCATCAAGCTATGTCGAAATTTTTATATGCTTGTTACAACTTATTTATATTGTTAGCGTCTCTGTAGGGAGATTTTCACAAATTTCCGCTACCCAAATAAAATTACTAAGAATTATCGTCTGACAAGAGAGAATACTATTTATTAAATATTTTTAACATTTTTTAAAGTGTTATTCAACACTTAGGTGTAGTGTAGTGTTATTTCACTCTTGTTTATCACCATTTTTGTCACCATTTTCTCGTGAAGCAGTGTAGTCACAGAAAATAGCAGTAATATGAATAATATACTCATTTCCTTCAGTGGAATCAACCCCAGAACTGTAGTATTTAATACTCAAAGATGCAGGATTCTTTCACAAATTCACATAAAATAATGGATTACAATAAGTAAACCTTAAACGCTATACTAAGTAATCTATTATAAAAGATCTTCCCAAGCACAATTTAATACTTTAATCAGAATATTATGATATCATCTATTTAAAATTGCACATTCACGTTTTATGATACTTATTTTGCATAAAACTTCATACTTTCATACTCCGGTGAAGTTTAGCGAGCACCTGCGGGCGAACCTGATAGAGTTTGTTTAAGATCTATAATACTTTTACATGTAACTTTTATATAAAATATTATCTTATTTTTATTAGAGAGAATCAAAGGAATAACTGCTATCTCTGTTTTCCACTGATGCGACTGAGGCCGTCGTGGCTGTAAGCGCGACTGTTGTGAGTTCGTTTGCCAATCGAGACAATCAGTTATATTTACTTCTTCGTTTGGGTAAGAAGAAATAACGTGGCGTTGAGTTTTGTCACGGAATACGCAATGTCTTTAAAATTTTAAAAAAAGGATCGGAATGTTTTTATACGGGCTTAACTATGCCTACCCTACTATAACCGATATACAATTTGAAACAAAAGCCCAAATTATTTAACTATTTCCACCTTGTCTTATATGATACATGAACAGTACATCAAGTGAGATTTGCAGTTACAATTATCATTTGAAAATACGCCTCAACTGACTTGGTTGGTTTCTGTTAAGTATATTATTTTTTGTAGTTAAAATTGTCTACAATTTTAACTACATAAAAGGATTGCTCTAGCAATCCTTAATTAAATTTATAATCAATTTCAGAAGAAATTACAATTAAAAAAAAAGTGGAGTTAACCATAGGAAATGCTCTTTTAGGCCCACTGGGACAGTCCGAACTATAGTTCCTCTCGCTCCGTTGGGCAAAGCGTCGCGTTTAGTTCCGCCACTCAATGTACAATGTCTCAAAAATTTGATGGAGCGTGAGAATCGGGGTATATTAAAGTTAGCTTGAATCTGCCTATCCTGCTTGCTACACAGGAAATATAATAGATATGAAAAAAAAAAAATTAAAATAATCAAGGCCAGTCGTGGCGCAGTGACACAAAGTGTGATTGTAAAATCGACAAATCGCAAAATGCGGCGTTGAGTTCCGTCACTCAATACGCATTGCCTCCATAATTCGGTGGAAAGTGGGGAACGTAGTGGTGGTGGAGTTAACATTAGGTTCCCTCTGCCTAACCTGCTGAGTACGGGATATAGCGTGAATAGTAATAATTTAGCTAGAAGCCGATTTATTTTCTAAACAAAATAAGTTGAATACAGCGTCAACATAAATACCAAGTACGAAAATGTTGTAACAGCTATTCAAGTGAGTGATAGCACTTCACTTGTAAAATTTATTCTTAGGTCGAGTGTTTATGCAAATGTATTAAAATGGCGCGTCTTCGAGCTTAATCGGTCTACTGTTTAGAGAGACATTCATAAATAGATTATTCACCTTGTTTATAGTTGAGTGGAAGAGAAAAATACGGCGTAGTTTTTCTCAGCTTCACGCTGTATCCCGCACACAGCAGGGTAGGCAGAGGGAACCTTGTTAAGACACTCCGCCGAGTTTCGGAGGTATTGCGTGTTGAGTGGCGGAACTCAACGCCGCGCTTTGCCTCGACACCAGAGCGAAGAAATGAAAATATAAATGTAAATAAATATTTCATTTCCTCGAGTGGGAATCGAACCCACAACCAGTCGATTTTACAGTCACATTAGTGCCTCTGCGCCGCAACTGGCCTCTAAGTTCGTAGTTCTACTCTGGCCTCTTCATAGTTTTTCTGTTTTGCTTTAATGGCAGTCGAATCCATAACCAATGCGCTTAAAGTCAGAAGCTATCCCACTACGGTTTCTATATAATACATACTTTAGCCTTGCTTTATATGATAAGGCTAGTATAATTTATAATTTAATAACTACATATTTCAACGTGTAAGCGTGAGGACTGCCTTATAGTTACTTTCATAAACTGATTTAATTTAATTTTAATTTTATAGGAATTTAATTTAATTTTATTTTTTAATGAAATATTATAAAGTAACGAGCCTCAGAAGAGTATTGTCTAATATAGAATATGTATTTATTCGAGGCGAAGAATATATTTGTTATAAAATATTAGGGATCTACCACAGCGTATATTAAATAACTTGGCCCCAATAAGACCAAACATTGTTTGGTTTTGGCTGATGAACATACAGCGACTCGATATTGAGAAAAAGTTGAAAACAATGTGTCTTGACAAAAGGCTTTCTATGAACGTAAATCATTTTGCTTAAACATTATTTAAATAAAACTTTTGTATATATTTCAAATATGGATCAACCATAAAACGACCGCTGACTAATGCGTAATTAAATACCGCAGTGTTTTGTTTCCCTTCGAACATGCCCGAACGAATGAATGAGTTACCATAAACAACTAGAACATGTAGTTACGACAGGGTTGTATTGATATACTATGTGTCTACATAAAATATATTTTTGTAGCTGTAAAGTAAAACTAGTAAAGTACTAACTTTATATATTTTTTTTAAAATGTTTTGAAATGCTTACTTTGTTTACAAATTGAATATTAATATTATATAATATACAGTTTTATTTATTATTTCAGTGAAATCTAAAGTTTCTCTGATTGGAATTAAAGAAGCAATGGCAATGACGAATAGTTAAAATTGTAATTTTTTTAAATTAAATAATATTAATTTCACAATTTTGTCCTAGTTACCTAGTTTAAAGATACTCTTTTCTCCACTTTCCGCACGACTTCGAGACATTGCGTATGTAGTGGTGGGATTTGTGAGAGCGGAGCAGAAATATTTTAAATATAAGTACATAAAAAAATGAGCTACAATTTTGTTGACCGTAGTTGGATTAATTTCAGCTTGATATCTCCACGCTATTTCAAGATAAATAATCTTGACGTAAAAATACACGGACAACAATGTAATCCTATATTTTGCTCGTCCTTTTCTCTTTCTTCAATAAAAAATGCCAATAAAAAATTTGGGTCGTCGCGGCACATCGGCATAGCGTTTGACTGTAAATAGTATTGCAAATCCGATTCCCACTTGAAGGAATGAATTATTTTTATTTCTTATGTGATAAGATAAACCGTGGCGTTGAGTTTCGCCGCACAACATACAAAGTCAAATTATTAATTGTTTTTGGGGAACGGATTGTCCTTACACAAAGTTCCCTATGCCTACCCTGATATATGCGAAATATAGTGTGAAGCTAAAAAAAACTCACTTTTCAACCCAAATCCATCCCTGATCAATGTCCATCTGCGATTTACGAACTGTTTTAGTGTAACTGGAATTCATTAATAGTCTGTTAGTGCGGTATTTTGGTGGAATCGTAACGAGAGTGTATCGATTAGTTGATTAGTGCGGCCTAATATTATTAGTTTTGATATTGCCCTAAAATCCAGTTCGCTGAGCGCAGCTGAAATGATAATGAAATTTCCATTAAAATTACAACTTATACCATATCGCGGTAGTGAAACGTGTTTGAACGATTGTTATGATGTTTTTCTTTCAGCTTCACTCTGTATCCCACTAACAGTAGGGTAAACGCTTGTGGGTTCAATTCTAAGTTCTTATATTGAAATGGGTCGTGTTAACACGAAGTTCCCTTTGCTTCCTCTGCTATATACAGGATACAGCGTGAAGTTAATAAAATAAAACATTTAAAAGTAATTTGTCACTATCTCTTTCTATAAATTCGTTTAAACATCTAGAAATAAATATGTAAAATTAAAAGGCCAGTAAAATACGTAGAAATATTTTATATCATTTCCACATATAAAATATTTCTACATATTTTACATCTCGCGGGAATAAACATTTGTCTATAACGGTGCTTTACCCTAATAGACAAATGTTTTTACTGTTACGGGAGGAAAATAATACTAGTTATAGGTATTGTTTCTGCTTTTGATTCGATTTTTTTTTGCTACTGAGATACTGACACCACCCACAGACGATACTAGTGGATATAGAAAATAAAATTTGGTATCTCGGCAGGTTAGGGAATCTAGGAAGACGAAGAGAAAACATCACGAAACACCTATGGAAACGGGGCATTAGTCTTCTAATTTAGTTCTTTCGTCTTAAAATTCACGCAAAAAAGTTGCGTTGAGTGACGACGCCTTTTTGCTACTAGATAAGTATACATTTAAAATTAGCTTTTTTAGGTTAAAATTATATTGTACTCTAGTAAATGGTGGATTTATAAGTAACTCCGATAGCAAAGTGGAGTACGAATATCAATCAGTTAGTGATAAGTTGAGATACAGCAATCAATTTTAAAATACGTATATACAACACTATTTTCCTTTCTTAACTACATTTTATAATCAAAAATTCATATTATTACTGCGATATCTCATTCATATATATATATATATATATATATATATATATATATATATATATATATATATATATATATATATATATATATATATATATATATATAAAAAAAAAAATAAATATATATATTATATTTATATAATATATATATATAAATATATATATTTTATATATATATATATATATATAT
>DWQW01010308.1:0-12259 GCA_018249695.1 Heliconius erato demophoon | reverse complement strand
CCGTAAATATAACATTGGAAGCAGAGGAAACGTAATGTTAATAGACTGTGTTCCCCATTTCCATATTTCGAGACATTGCGTGTTCAGCTTTGGAACTCAACGCCACGCTCTGTCTCATTATCACGAGTGAGTAAATGAAAAAAATAATTCTTTTTACATTTTTAGTGTTAATCCACACTTAGGAAAGAAAAATACTTATTAAAAAAACGTATAAAAATTTGAACGTAGCGGGACTTTTCTTTTTCAACATATGGCTCAGAGCGTCTGGTCAGTTCCCATGAGGCGCGGGTTCGAGTCCCGCTACGTTAAATTTTTTATACGTTTACCCTTTACAATAATAAGCAGTGCCACTGTGCCACGACGTCCCCGATAAGGGGAAACACACTATAATTAAGTTTTATAAGTTGAAATTAGTTCGAAGGCATGAAAGATGAAATTTTGTAATATTTATAAAACAAAATATATTAAAAGTTCCTACAGGGTTAGACGGAGCTTGCAAACTACTTTATTTCTGTAGTTTTACTTCAATCTAATAAATTATACCTACCTATATTTATTTATGCACAAATTGCTAAGCGTTCCTTGTACGTATTCCCCAAGCGGGTGCCATCGTGTTGCAGACGGAGAAGCTATGGGCAGCGTCTGGGTCTTGAGACCCAAGTGTTGATTTTACGTATTGATATCCCGCACATAGTAGGGTAAGCAGAGGGAACATGGCAACCTAGTCCTTAACACGCTTTGTTGCCTATTAAAACTCTTCCGGTATTATATTAAATACTTCATTTCCTCGAGAGGGAATCGAAGCCACAATCGTCGCTTTAAAAGTAGCACACCTACACACCTCCGCCACTGCGGCCTCAACAAACACAAATCACGACAGAACAGATAAAATATCATTAATACTAAAATGATAACATAATTATAGTTAGTTTCTTACAAAATGTTTCTACATTTCTATATTCCATTTGTTTTGCTTTCTCATAGAGACACCAAACGATTGTAACCTGTTTATGTGTACTTAACGTGAAAAGGTTTAAATTGTAATTTAACGTCGACTTTCCCAATAGAAATGTAATCTATCTTTATAAAATTCTGGAATCGGTCGGATCAAGGCGGTGTTGGGGTGCCGAGGCTAAAGCTGTAAAAACAACGGTAGTGGGTTCGATTTTCACTCGGGGGAATTAAGTATTTAATATACTTACCTACACCACTCTACTGCCGTAGAGTTCTGCCACTCAACACGCAATGTCTTTCGACTTGACGAAGAGTGGGGAAAGGAGTGTTCTCACAAAAACAATCCTTTGCCTGCTCTACTAAATGTTTTAATGTTGGAAAAAACAGTATGAAACTACTTTTCTTATATATCTTTACAAAATGGACCAAAAAAAATTGTATGTCTTTATATCTCAGATAACGGAAATAAACGCTGCACAATGTCAAATCCAATCAAATTTAAAATTAAAATTTTAATCAAACAAAATATTCTCAAACGATGAACCCGTGTCCAACTTTTACAGTAACATCGAATAATTGAAAGTACATAAATAATCGATTATAGAATCAAAATATCTATTGTAAGTACGTACCTATTGCAATCTTATAGGGGAACAGACTGAGGGCACGTCACTATTACGATGACAAATATGGAGCGCAATTACTTAAAGCGAATAATGTTGGTGCTAATATTATTTGTTTTAAATTGAAATAAACATGTTTTACTATAGGTAGGTAATTCTTTTATATATGTGGCATAGTTGCCCTCAATGTGGCTTTCCGGATGGTAGTGAGTTCAAATATTACTGAGGGGAATTGTAATATTTGTAAAGTATAAATGTTTAGTAGGTGTACATACATATATAAGACTTTCGTAGCGCAGCACAGCGTCCGATTGCAAAAGAAGTGGATGTGGAACCCACAAGTTCGGTTCCCACTCGATGGATTTTTTTTTAATCGCTCTTCCCACAAGAGAAAACGCGGCGTTGAGTTTCGTATCTCAACACGTAATATAACGAACGGTGTATATTGCAGATTCGATTAGATTCAATTTATGGAGAAAATATTTATCCTCTAACTTAGTATGTAAGATAGAGAGAAGGAAGTAGAAAATTGACTTAAATAACTACAATTTTTTCATCTTCCACTTTTAGCTCTTTTATAGGTTCATGAAGATTTTAAAAAATATATTTAATTAAAAAAAATTGCCTAATCTTAAACTTATATAAAATTTCACTTCGAATTGTACGCGACCTAAAGAGAAATACGAAGTTCTAAATCAGCTTCACGCTGTATCCCGCACACAGCAGGGTAGGCAGAGGGAACCTAATGTTAAGACACTCCGTTCCCCACTTTCTGCCGAATTCTGGAGGCATGGCGTGTTGAGTGGCAGAACTCAACGCCGCGCTTAACCTCGACACCAGAGCGAATAAATGGAAATATAAATTTAAGTAAATATTTCATCTCCTCGAGTGGGGATCGAACCCACAACCAGTCGGTTTTACAGTCACACCTCGTGCCGCTGCGCCACGACTGGCCTCAAAGTTCTACCAGAATATATCTATTCTCGAAACACAATTAAAATTGTAATTGTAAAACTATTTCTTTAATGATAATTTAGTTATAGCTTTCCATACATTAATATAATATCAGGAGCAAACAACGCGTAGGTCGACTAAAACGGTCCCTAATGCACTGATTAGAATGAATTATTCAAGACGCGAATACACAACATGACTCGACCAGTCTTGTGTATAGTCTAGAATCTTAGTGCAGTTATTTCATTGAGCAGCGCTTAAAATAATGAAGAATTTTAATGTTTTTTAAGTGGCGGAGAAAACGGAGAAGTTTAGTGACGTTGTTTTATAATTATTTTTTGTAAATTCAATCTTTTTAGGGAAGGAAAGGAAGGAATACCAAGCCTAAATTTAAATGAAGACTGATTTCCTTACAGCCTGAAGCTGATTTCATTGAGCTGCTTAAAATAATAAGGAATGTTCATGTTTTTTAAGTAGCAGAGAAGACGGAGAAATCTAGTGACGTTGTTTTATAATTATTTTCTGTAAATTCAATCTTTTTAGGGAAGGAAAGGAAGGAACAGAAAGCCTAAATTGAAATGAAGACTGATTTGTTATTATAGGCAAACCAAGGCAAGTATTCATATAAGTGGAGAATTGACTTTTTATAATACATTTTTATAATAAATTAGTTAAAACTCTGTCGTATATTGACCATGAAAAATTTAAAATACTTTTTAAATTATTTTACAGTATCTAATTATCTATATTATTTCCCGGCACCTTTTAGGTAATCAATCAAATCAAAAAAAACATTATAGTGTGAATCGACTCTACAATCGTCGTGTTTGCAGTCAGATTTTTCAATAGTGCCATTATGGCGTCCCCAAATATTTAATAGTAGCTTCAGGTCTTTTGCCGCATACTAGGTTATTGGATTGAGGGGACCCAATTCTAATATTCCGTTCCCCACACACCACCCAATTTGCGAGATATTGTGTATTGAGTGGCGGAACTAACGCCGTGCTTTCTCCACCAGAATGATTAAATTTAAATATAATCATTCCCCCAGGTGGTGATTGAACCTATAATTGTCGCGTTTCATCATCATCTCACTGCGCTCCGTCAATCTCTGACAAAACAAAACATCAATATATCTTTAGAAAATTCATACAAACATTTTAAAAAAATCTATGAAAATTAAAAAAAAAAATTGAATAAGCTGCAGCTTAAAGTTAGACATGTCACAGCCTGCCTTATATAAATAAGCGCTTATTAGGCCTACTTTGAATTACAATATTAGCTAATTTACTGGCCACGTAACGTTGCCGTTGTCGGTAGGTACTCGTATATCAATTATATTTCACTTAGTAACGAACATTACTACAGCCATTTACTAGTCTACTTTTACTATGGTCTAGAATCTAGATAGTTTAAGTCTTTATAGGTGTATACTTAGAAATTTAATGTCTTGTATAGATATTACTGATATTATGACATACCTAGTAAACATAGGTTGTTTCACAATAGTATTTGTTGTTGTAACTCTTGGGAGGTACGTGAGTGCTTACGATGGTCATAGGTTCTAGTTTTGCTGTGGAAAATACTTTGATTTAGTTCCCTGATTTTGAGTAAGACAAATTGCAGAGTTCGATTACGCTAGCTCATCGCGCATTGTTTGTTACATTGTCTTTGTGTGGAGAACTTAGGTTTTTGTTAATTACAACATACCTAGTGTAGAGTTAAAAGTATAAAAAACGACACCAATATTACCTTATACTTAGTTATGCTGGTATGCCCTAGGATATACCTATGTTAAAATTATATTTCAGGACTATTTCGCTCCTTTAGCGTAACGATGGCGTAATTTCACTTATTTTAAAAAAATAATATGTACGTTATATGCGGAAAGAATATTCACAAACTAGGTGATACTCGTATATGGTATTTTGCAATATTTCAAAGAATTACATATACGTCAATGTTGTACAAAATGAGAGATATCGATTAATAGAAATACATAGTATTAATTATCGGCGGAAAGTAGGGAACAAAGTGTCTTAACACTAGGTTCCTTCTGCCAGTGTCGAGGTGATTTTTAGTGCATTCGAGTAACTCTAAGAATAGGACATTTGTATCTGTACTACAAATTTAATTTAAAAAATGGCCTTTATGCAGCAAACTCAGTATTATTCCATGCTTTAACCTTAAGGCATCCTAGGATACTCTAACCGACTTATATACTGGTGCATTGGGTGTGTAAAGGCCAAAATATTTAGAAGTAGTCGAATTCGAAGTTACCCGAATATATCTACGTTAACTTGAATACTTACAAGAAATAAAATAAACCAACACAAACAACATTACATTCAAAAACAACAAACTAACATTCCAATACATTTTGTTAATCTCAAATCGTCTCGAGACAAAGCTTCATAAATAATAGAATAGACAAAAAACCGATCGTGACTTATTCATACGTTGCAAACAAGCTTTCTGTCAAGCAAATCTGTCACTTATTGTATCTCGAGGGCCGCTTTCGTCGCATTAACATTTTATTAACATTTCCCGTGCGCCATTAGGGTTGAAATTTGAATATCTTTGGATCGGAAATGCACAAATTAAGCGAGTGATCTGTTACCGTCTGTAATGAGCTGAAAGGTACGTAATGACGAGGACAACAAAACAACACTTGCTTACCTCAAGCCGGGGAGCGGACGCTGGTTTAGTGTGGAAGAGGACTTCTACTTTATAGGTAAATAGAGTTGACGTGGTATTGGTAATCAATATTTGAATACGAAAGAAGGAAATGAAAGATAAGATAAGATATACCTAATCTATTATTTTCCGATGTTATCTTGTTTTTTGTCTTTACGCTGTATCCCATACATAGTACGGGGGCAGACGGAATCTGGGAACAGATATATGTAGAGAATAGATTGGAATTTATACTGCTATTAATAATCATAACCAGGAGAAGCGTGACACTAAAAAATAAATATAGTAACATAGTACAAAAAAATAAATTTATACTACAATACAAGATCCATACAATGTCAGCAATACTTATTAATAAGGAACGGTAGCTGCAGCGCGGACACGGCGAGCGACATTTGTAATGATACTAAATAGTTGCGCGCGGTAGGTGCCCCGTAAACGAGTAATGCATCCACCACTGTGGAACGGTGTCATATAACAACGGGAATAGTGGACAAAATCATAAAAAAAATATTTATTTAATGATTTTTTTTTCATAATATTGTATGAAAGCAGTTTTTAGTCGCTTGTAGAGCGACAGTCATCCCGGTCTGTAGTATATAATATAATAAATTACACTTTTAGATTACTAAGCTAACAAATTTACTATCTAAATATCTTATTAAATTTTGACCATTTAATATAATTATTTCATTATAGAGATCTCGAGATATTATGTCGAGGCAAGCGCGGCTTTGAATTCCGCCATTCAGCACGCAATGCATCCAGAGTTCAGAGGAAAGTGGGGAACAGAATGTCTTAAGACTAGGTTTCTTCAGTCCACCTCGCGTGTGCAGGATACAGCGTAAAGCTGATAAAAAAAGATAAGAGATAATTAAAAAATAAACTAGAAGATAAGAGATAGAGAAGATAAGAGATAATTAAAAAAAGACTTTAGTAGGTACATTTTAAGAATGGAAAGAGGGCACAAAATGAAACTCGTCGCGCTCATAAAATCATTGTTACTGAAACAACAACTAGTTAAACATTGGTACGAATGTCATTTGAAGAAATACAAGTATCATTATTATTTTATCAATAAAAATACTAATGATACTTTTATGACGCAGTGAATCAGTGCTTGTCACCTTTATAAGTACCGATATATTATGGTCGCGAGTTTGGTCCCAATTCGGAGCAATATATTTTCTCGCCCTGACAAGACAAAAGCATGGCATGGAAATCCGCCATTCAACGTGCAACATATCAAAATTATACGAAAAATGAGGAACGGGATTTCTCAATACTGAGCTTTGCCTAATGCTTACCCTAAAATATTCTGTAAATATATCCAAACTATACAATTTGATTTTAAAGAAATACTTATCAAATAAATATAACAAAAAACATATTGTATAAAACCATCCAGTCAATAAGTCAGAGGCACCTATCTGCGTAATGTCTCGGGGCAGCATTTACATATTTTAATGAGCAGTGCCTATCGCGGTCCGTGGTCTAGATCATAGCTGGGGCCTGGAGGCATTCAACATGGCTAGTTTGTTCTTCGGATGCTGTGCTATTTGTCGATTATCGTGTAAGACTTTAATTGCTTTGTGTGCAATCAATATTTCTGCACTTGTGCACTTCGTTGTTTCGTTAGAATTGGGTTGTGCCACTCAATAAATCTAAAATAGGCCGCAACCTAAATGCAATGGTTTTAAGTTCGATTTCAATGAAGAATGTATAAAAAAATATTTATTTTGGTATAGGAAGACAAATTTGTCTGTTATGTCAATAATCAATGTCCAATTTTTTTTATTAAAGTGGAGAACGGAGTGTCTCTATACTAGATTCTCTCTAATTACCCACATAAAATGCGGAGAATGAATTATTTCTTTTAATTGACTTATTCACTATTTACAGGACGCTTAAGCTGTTTTCTTTGCTTCATTTCCATGAATCATCAGAAAGTAGAAAGATAGAAAGAAATAGAAAGATTGATTATATGGTAGGTAGTAGTAATGGTTAGCTACAGTTTAAATATATGCTTATAGGACATTTTTCTAATATAATGTGAAACATGAAAATATAATAGGTGCACTATAATTCTTCTGTAAAATTGGGGATTAGTTCCTTCCTTTACATTATAGATAACAAATGTAAAAGAAGTTTTTGGACATGGACCCATCAATGAAAATTGATGAAAGATTTTTATAATTAAAGTTATACTAAACCTATCTGTTCTAAAAAAATAAATATAAATATGTAGGTAGACATAAAATTCATGTTTTATGGCCACGCTGAAAATGATAAACTATAACTTTAAGGACATAGCACCATATCAACACTAGGTAACAAGAAATAATATCATCTAAACAAAAAAAATACACAAAATTACAAAACATATATACACACAAAACATTGTGACGAATAAACAAACAAGTATTGTAAATAAAAATTAATTAACAAACTCCTAATTTCCCCCCCTACCCCCACGTTGGTCACCGCGGGAGTGGGAGGGGGTGGGAGTGACGGACACCCTGTAATGTGCTACTGTTGAATTGCAAAAATCTCATTATGCTCTAACTGTCGTTATAGGAGTAATTAACTACCGGGCACTGTGGAAACTGTGGAAACACTGTGTGTTTTATTTATTTTATTTTTCTTCACGATTTTTTTTTTCATATAGAGAAATCAAATAATCGAGTGATAGAAATTTTACTATGTTTATTAAAATCCCTGATTTTCTAGACCGTTGCGTATTTGTTTCGTTCTCCGCCTATCGCTCAATTTTCGGGACATTGCGTGTTGAGTGGAACACGGAACTGAACTCCGCGCTTTATATGCAACATGTTACAGGAAAATGACACTATTGGTACAAATTTTTGTAATCGGGATACTTTGAAGGAAGATTTTTACTAACTACATCCCATCCATTTCAGATATGTTTATTAAATTCCTGATTTTCTCCTTGCTTGTTGGTTACTGAAAGGAAGGGGGTAAGAATGACGGATATCCTACTGTTAAATTGCAAATATCTCGACCTCATCTAAGTAGATGTCTAAACGATATTATAATCTAAATAAAAATCATAGAGTCTACTACTAAGACGACTGGTCTAACTTTACGTTTTAAGTTATTTACTGTCCAAGCGAAATGCAAGTTATTTTTTTCTATTCTGATCAAACAAAACAAAAGTAAAATACCCTCAAATACACAACTAATAACAAAAAAAACTATATAAAAATCTAAAACAACCAAGTCTACTCTAAAGACGTCGCAGTCCCGTGTAATTGTGTTTCACGTAACGAGTTTTTTGGCGCCCACCTATACGCGGTGCAAGTTCATTTTTGTTATCTCTGCTCTGGGCACTGTATAGATAAACGATACTAACACCGCTAGAGCTATTCATATTTCAATTTCATTACAAACTTTTTGGTAAAGCGATTGGATTTTAAATGCTTATTGGTTATGAATGGAATAGAAATTATATGTCCCCTTTTTTAAGGATTTTGATTAATAGTGTGACCATTTTTATATATTTTATCTTTAGGTTCATGTAATACAAAATATATAAGCGATCTCTATCTGTATATAGAAGAGTGAGCTGTAATAGACAGAGCGAACGAAAGCAGAGTGGAAATCGAACCAACAACCTGTCGCATTTACAGTCACTTGTGACTGCACCACGACTGACCTCAAGCATTCTCCCTAATAATATTTGAACTTAAAACCATAATGTGAAGAGAAAAACTCTGCCCAATTAAACTCCATCATAACTATCTTCGTCTATTAAAAAAAATATAAAAAAATAACATTTCTAAATACACTTTATTGTGACAAAGTAAGATCTACCACATTGACATCATCTTCAAAATTTTTCACACGTTCATTTGTTTTCTCTTCGGGAACTTTCTTCTTTGGTTCGACGCTTAATAGTAGTTTCTTCTGTGGAGGTGTATCCGTTTTGAGTATAGGCAAAGTTGTTTTACGACGTTTTTCTTTAGATGGAGGATCACTCACTATTTTATTGAGGCGCTCTTTCTATAAAAATATAAATTATTGTATTAGGTTAAATTACAAATTAGCTTTGATTGAATTTAGTCATCAGTAATAAAACATTTCATACTTTGGCCTGAAATATTTAGTATATATAAAGAAAGCAGCAGCCTCATAATATTTACATAAATGTTATTTTTAATCAAATAATTTTAAATGGGTTGCTATTAGATCCATATAAAAATTTAGACCGTTGCGTATTCGTTTCATTCTCCGCCTTTCGCTCAATTTTCGGGACATTGCATGTTGAGTGGAACACGGAACTGAACTCCGCGCTTTGTACGCAACATCTTACAGGAAAATGACACTATTGGTATAAATTTTTGTAATCGGGATACCTTAAAGGAAGGTTTTTACTAACAATTTTGTTACCACATGAATTTCTAGAAAACGGAAAAAGTTCCCCATTTCATCACAATACCGATAATCGGTATTGTGGAACTTTGTGGAACCTTATAAGTAATATCTAGGTATATTTAGGCGGAAAAAAAGCAAAAACAATCCAATGATGAGGCCGTCGTGGCCCAGGGGCACAGGGTGTGTCACACCGGTTGTGGGTCACAACGGTTGTGGGTTCGATCCCCATTCAAGGAAAAGAAATATTTATTTAAATTTATATTTCTATATTTTCGCACTGGTGTCCGCCACTTAGCACGCCATGCCTCCAAAACGGGGAACGGAGTGTCTTCACACTAGTTCCCTCTGCCTACCCTGCTGGGTGTGGGATACAGCGTGAAGCTGCTTTTTTTTAACAATCTGATAATAATCCGTTAGAACAGTATCTATATAAATTAGGCATATCATTTCAACTTGAAAATAGCAATTGCATAAATAATGCTTCATAACAGTGTTAGTTAGTGATTCAGATGTGAATTTAAATTAAAATTGCAATTAAAACACACGGAAACCGATTCATTATTTCGGAATGAATATGGATTCATAATTAGGTGCGAAAATAATGTAGCGTCAAACGTCATTGGAAATTTTCCCGTGTGATTCATCGCGTTGTTATTTTTCTAATATATATTTTTTATCATATTGAAATATGTAAGATAGGGGAAATTAGTGGTGAATTATTGTTGGAAGTGTTGCCAGCACTACGATTAAAACCGTATTTATAAGAACTTTCCAATTTTATGTACTAAGTACAATTAAAATTCTGTGTAAAAATGTTCTGTGTGATTCATCGCAATGTTGTTTTCTAATACATTTTTTCTGGATTTTCATATTTTTTATCATATTTTTTAAGTAATACAGGAGAAATTAGTGGTAAATTATTATTGGAAGTGTTGCCAGCGATTGCCATACGATTAAGATCGTATTTATACCTATTACCTTTTCGATTTCACGTACGATGTACAATTGTGTATTTGAAACTTAACGCAAAATATACGACATTTCCAAATACTACAATAGAATGAAAAATAATATGACCAGATTACATTTATTTGTCAATAATCGTTCTCCACTTCGCACCGCTGACTATTATGTACTAAAGAGCTACGAAACCTAAACTATTACGCTTCAGTAGTGAAATATGTATAAAATAATATAGAATCATAACTAATAAGTGTTTTTAGTTTTATACGAGTAATAAAGAAATTTAGTTAGGCAGGAAATGATTGCAATGGCTTCTATTACAAAAAAATAAGCTTACTTATACATAACATACATTAACTATAAAGCTGTTGTGCTTGTTTGGCTGAACGCGATAACGTCAAAAACTATGAATGAAAAACAAAAAAAATCAGCTTCACGCTGTATTCCGCACACAGCAGGGTAAGCACAGGGAAACCTAGTGTGTTACGACACTTCGTACCCCACTTTAGTGACAGAACTCAACGCCGCGCTTGTCCTCGACACCAGAGCTAAGAAATGGAAATATAAATTTAAGTAAATCATTTTTTAAGTAAATCAATAAATTTCATCTCCTCGAGTGGGGATCGAACCCACAACCAGTCGGGTTTACAGTCACACTTTGTGCCCCTGCGCTACGACTGGCTTCACTTATAATATTTTAAACATATAATATATTTTTTATTCAATTTGACCGTAGGGACGAAGCCGCTTATAAAAGCGGCAAAATTGATATAAAAAAACCTGTAGACAGAACTAAATCATAACTATATAAAAATATACATTTTATACTAACCAATGAAGGATTCCTTCTTACTAATAATTTCACGTCGTCGGTATTTATTGTAGTGCGCTTAGCATGTCTGAAGGGAAAAATAAACTATGAATAGGATAATTATTAACAAGTGATTATGATTTTAAACAATTGTAAGTTGTACGATCAGCACTCCGAGATTATCAATCTCTTCCATTTATATTATTGAAAATTGGTAAAAATGTCAACTGGTACCTTGTATTATTATTTAATAAATTATTATAAACAATCCAATCATTTTTTATATAAGAAGCAAAAGAGATAAAAATGTATTGTTTATTGTAGATGCCATTTATTTAGCTTTACATATCATTGAGAGCAATCATGGCGCAAAAGATTTCAATTTCTACTCGGGCAAATGTAATATTTAACATTTTCATTTCCACGTTACTAGGTTACGAGGCAAAGTGTAGAGTTACATCACTCAACAAGTTCTAAATTCAGCGGAGAATGGTGGACGGGCTGTCTTAATACTAGGTTCCCAAAAAATATCATCCCAGTATAAGGCAGAGTATGCAGAGTAAACTTAATGTCAAGACACTTCCTTCTCCACTTTCTATTCGACTTAAGAGCCTGAAATTAACTTAAGATACATTGCGTGTTGAATAGTGAAACTTAGCACCGAAACATCATAAAAAAATAACAGATCTAAAAAGATCATACTTAGCAAAAGCCTCCAAATCTGAGGCATAAAGCGCAATCTTCGAGATGACCAACTCTGCAATAATAGCATTTGCGGGTCTCGTGATATCCAATCCCATACAGTGGCAGATTTCTACGCAAACGGCACGTACGTCCCGATGTATTGCCGAGCGAAGTTTCT
>DWQW01010307.1:0-12259 GCA_018249695.1 Heliconius erato demophoon | reverse complement strand
GAGTTCTGCCACTCAACACGCAATGCCTCCAGAATTCGGCAGAAAGTGGGGAACGGAGTGTCTTAACACTAGGTTCCCTCTGCCTACCCTGCTGTGTGCGGGATACAGCGTGAAGCTAATTAAATTTAATTTTATTTTAATAATTTCCCGAAGTAAAAAACAAACCCACAACAGTCACCTTCCCCACCAGACGCAATTCTGAACGTTCGTTTCAGTTGTAGAATAATTAATTGACGCATATAATAATACAAGTGGGCGTTGTCATAGCAACATGTATGCCACTTTACAAACATAAAAGTGTAAATATTGTCAAATGCATGGTAGTGTGTGTAATGTTTTATTTATTGATTTAATGTATTTTATAAGCACTATTATTGAAAATTATCAGCGTCTGCACTTCTCTTAAAAAGATACTATAAGTGTACCAAATTTCATACTCCTCCGTCCGTGCATTTTTCGTAAAAAAGAGCCCAAAGGTTTTCAGCCAAACGCTATGGAATGCTATGCTTCACGTTATAATATATAGATGATATAAGTAATTTTGATCCACTTTCCTCTTAATTTAAAAATATTGCTCTATATCAAACCGGTAAACAACATAAAAAACTATAATTTTCCCGTCCGTAGTGTTAAAGCTCTGAACACACAGAATAATATGAAAGTAAAAAAACCTTTAACTGTTTAATTGTAATCAGGCATATAAGACAGCGCTTATAGGGTAAAAATGAGGGGTGAGTTCGAGTCCCGTAACCTTATAATATTTAGACGAGATAGATCTGTGTTCTAAAATATAGGATCTATTCTTGCACAAATGTGTCACTTACTTTATATAAACTTTCATTTTATCTAAGTTCATTCACCTTTTTTATCAATGGCAAAAGAAAATTATTAACAAATATTACAAATGCTAAAAGTAACCTTATCTATTTAGTGATAAAATAATATAATTTAATATATAAAAAATATTACCTAAGTAACACACAGGTTCCGGATAATTATGTCACATTCTAGTTACTACCTAATGGCGCAGCGGCACAGCGTCTAACTGTAACCGCGACTGTTGTGTGTTCGATTGCCAGTCGGTGGAAACCACTTAACACGCAACGAATCAAACATTGGTTGGGGCATGGGGAACGGAGTGTCATCACTAGTATTTGCCGAATGTAGCGGAAAGCTGAAAAAAACCTAATACGCAGAATCAGAAGATGCGTGTAAGTAAATATATAAAAAAAAACAACTCGCAATTCGGGAAAAACAAACTGTTTACCAATTTCAATTCAAAGTATAAATAATGCAATGAACTTTGAATTCAGCTATCATTGTCCAGTTGCGTGCAATAAAATCCAAAATAACATGACAAAATACATCTAAATACTAACCTCTTGCGTCAGTTCATCACCACTGTGATGACCTTCATCAGGCTCCAATTTCACATCAGGCACGTCCTTGTCAGACGATACGTCCATCTCGCTTACACCACTAGAGCTTGCTGAAGTAAAACTAGTGCTAGCTCTTTCTCTCTTCACTCCTACCACAAGCTCCTCTTCAAACATCGGTGCCAGTTCGTAGACTTCTGCATCAAGAGGTGTGTTCTCTAGAAGATATTGTTCCAGGTTTTCCTGCTGTTGTTTTACGTCCAAGAATTCCAAATCATTTTTGAGTTCTTTCACATCATCGAACAGTTCTTCATAATCCTGAAGGTCTGCTAGATTCTGATGAAACACTGAATTTGGTTCTCCGAGTTCCAACTTTCCAGCTTTCGCTGAAAAATATGGCACGAAGTCGTCGATCGCATTGTCACTGTACAAGTCATCTTCTCTCTCCTGTTTTACATTCACAATCAAATCTTCTTCAGATTCTGGTTCTTTTTTAATCTGCATCTCGTTCGGTACTAGGAATTCGTTTACATCGAAAGAGCGACTCGATATTTCAGCAAATATATCCGACTCCGTATGATTCTGAAGGAAGTCCGCTGAAAGCGTGACAACCGCATCTGGTTGTTCCTGGTTGTCTTCTTCAACTTTTACTTCCTGAGCGACGTTGTCATCAGACGAAACGTTATCCTGAACGCTTTCATCGTGGACTGCCTCCTGGGGCAACCCGGGCGCGACTGTATCGGTCGCAACATTATTTAGTAAATATGTATGAATCGAACCCTGATTATACCATATCCGCTCATTGTTTTCCAAGTAGTTATAACGGCCGAGGGAGTTGAGCTCCTCGAACAGTTGTCTTTCGTAGTTGACCAATATGTGATCTAGCGACTTGGGATGGACATGACGTGGTCTTATCAGGGTCCGAGCCTCGTGTTCTAGAGACCAGTCCGATCCATTAGATATGTGGAGGCCAGCAAGCTGCTGCGTCTCCAGTTCGAGGTACTCCTCCGGGTTTGCTTTTAATAGGCTAAGGACTAAAGCTAGGCGGAGAAGCTCGTCTCCGTAAAGTTTTTTCAAGGCGATCATGTTTACGTTTCGAACCTAAGTTATTCAGTCTTTATAAAGGTTGAGCACTAAAATAATGAGATCATAATCAAAAAATGTATTAATAATAATTTTATCACTGGGCTGAAGTCAAGTCCTTGTTTGATGATTGTTTTTGTTAATTTCGTTGATCTTCTTTTTACGTTTGTCGGGAGACATTTTGGTACACTGTCACGAATGATTTACATCATGTTGGTAAATATTAACGCACATCTTGCTTGGACACATTTTCACTGAGTCACTAGGATAAATTTTCAGTTTTTTTGGCTTTACGCCAATGAGTCCACTAGTTCTCGGGATACCTAAACGGGAAGATAACGTAACCTTGAAACGGCAGTCTCAAACAAAGGCGATAAGCAAGTAATCAATTAGAAATTTTATTAACTCAAAAAAAAATTAAAAATAAAGAAAGAAAACCACCCAGCGTAACTGAACTATTTACATATATTTAAATTTGAAACAACTAAATTGAATTAATTATACCAAGAATACGCTTAACATTTGACATATTGCTAATTAGGCTCACGTTAATCGATGTACGCTTGAATAAGGCTTAAAATCCTAGGATTAAAAATCAAGGCTTCAAATATTATGGTGTTTTTCTAAATTGCTAGATATATAATCTGTTAAATTGTGTTCCCGCGTTCCACAGATAACGGATATCTCTTTGTTTACGTACGGCAAAGGAACGCGCGCGCGCTCGCCGACGCTCCGTATAGTACTGCGACGAAACAGAAAATGAGAATCAAGCCGTTCATTGACCAGATCGCTTGGCCTTTAAGTTTTACAGTCCACGACAAATCGCACTTGAAAATATAATATCTTACACATCGCATTTTTATTTCAGCTTCACGTTGTATCCCGCACATGGAGAGGTAAGCAGAGAGAACCTAGTGTTAAGATTCTCTGAAAAAATTACATATCTATGATTTTTTATTCACATGTTTGATGTCATTGACAGAACTTTATTCGGAATAATTTAACTATTGTGACGTAGTTGGCGAGAATTTGAATGTATTCGATGGTCATGCATTTAAATCCATTCATCCATCCATTCGGACAATAATATTTAAACATAGTTATTTCTAAGGTCCAGTTACTTTATTTTCCTCGCCTTCACGCTCTCACTGATAAGAAAACAAAGGGCGGCGTCGCGTTCCGCCACTCAATCTCAACACAATGTCCCGAAAATTGGACGATGGGTAGGGAACGGAGTGTCCAAGCACTAGGTTCTCTAAAGCCTGCCATATGTGGGATTCAGAGTGAAGCTGACAAATAACACAAAGAAAACACTTTTCTTAGCCTTTAATAGCAAGTGCAGACCAACTTTATACTAAAGATGGATCATTCTAAACTGGTCGTTTAGGTCAATTGTGAGTCATATGACGAAATGATTAAGGTAATAAGAAAAGGTACATGTTTATTTTACTTTATATTGCGTTTAATTTTTATATACGTAACAGTTCTATCCAGAAGATATAGCAGGTCACAAGTTAATTTTTAAATGATTTATACTCCTAATGGTCGTTATTATTACATTATGTTAATCATTTTCATGTAATTCAGTTATTTCCATTTGTCTATGGGGGCGAAGCCGTTCTAAGAATTATTTTAATATACTCAGAAACCTTTGTTAAATGGACGATCCAAAAATCAAAATTACACAAAGATTTTATTCCAATTCAGTCAATTTAGAGATTATAACGTTCACCAAAACAAACTTTACACTTTTATAAAATGAGTATAGCATAATTTAGGTCGGCAACTCTAATGAAAACAAAGTGACTAGGCACTAAATACAACAACCTGATGTTAACAGTCTCCGTCAAATGTCCGAGACACTACGCGTTAGGCGGCGGAGCAGAACGCCGACCTTTGTCGACTGGAACCTACAATTCTGCATGAGACATAACTGTTACATATCACGATATCTATATTTATCTATGATACGTCACACATGTTTATACTAGTATCAAACGCGTACACGTGGCCATTGTTAATGCGATGTAAGTGACAGATCTTTATTACGTACGAATTGAAACTATCGTGGCTTCAGGCCGTCGAGAGCGACGGTCGTAGATTCGTTTTAGTGTTTTTACATTTTCTTTTCCTCTCTCTCTCTGGTAAAACCGGCCGGTTTGCCGGGCCGGGCCGGGCTCCGTCGCCCAACCCACCTTAAAGGCTGGCAACGCACCTGTAGGAGCTACAGGTGCGTTGCACGGGGTCTGGGTCTGGTCTGGTGTTGCACGGGGTCGTGGGCGGCGGTGATCACTTATCACCAGGTGACTCGTACGCTCGTTTGCATGCACGCCTTGTCTTTTCCATTAAAAAAAAAGACAAGGCGCGGCATTGAATTTTACCGCTTAACATGCAATGTCTTGAAAATTCGGCGAAAAGTACATACTCTGCTATTTGTGGAATATAGTGTAAAACTAAAAAAAAATTATAAAAGTTTCACAAAAAATAAATAAAAATATGAAACTTAAGTTAAAATAGTAATAATAATGAAACAGACGATAATAATTAAAATTGTCTATAATAAGCGTCATAGATCGTTATTAGTCGGTTTATTATGAAAAGAAAGTGGAATTACGAATAATTTTAAAAACATTAAACTGTTTGAAATCTTAAGGCCAGTTGTTTCACAGAAACAAAAGCGTGCGACGGTAAATATGACAGGTTTTGGATTCGATTCTCACTCGATTTTTTTTTATTTATTTTCCCCACTCTGGTAGAAAGGTAAAGCAAGACAAGTTTCGAAAAACAGTACGATTGCAATACAAACTGGCTATACGCAGGATACAGCGTAAAGCAACTTTAATTTATCTCAGAAAAAAAAAACTGAAAATTCTTTCCCAAACAAAAAAAACACAACAAAAGAAATCAAAAAGACTCCATTCTCAAAACATCAAAACCTCCGAAAGATGCCAAGAATATGGTATAAAGCAGCAGCGTTGATAGATCAGTCATATTCGTGTACAGTCAGAAATAACCAAAATGCATGCAAGTTTACTGCCACTGCGCTTCGTGCCTTTCGTTTGACACAGAGGCCGTTTGCACATCGTGGCGTGCATCCAAGACGTGTCAAAATTTATTTTTCCTGAACAATTTGGGGTATAAGCGCGGCGATAAATGATATTTTCGGAGAATCGGGGCGAATGTTTTATGTACGCCCAAACTTTTCAAGACATTGAACAGAAAAATAAATTTCGATTTACCTAACAGAAAGGAGGAGAGACAGTGTTGTTTAACACAGGAACTGAACCTATTATTAAAATAAAAGACAGATCAACCAAATTAAAATATCAATAGATAGTTTGAAAGTCATGCCCTTCTCTGTTTACCAATACAAGCCACGTGTTGATCATCGTAATAAGGAAACGTAATCATAGATAAAAATAAAGTGCATTTTGTTGCGCGCGCGCATTAAGTTTTGTTTAAGATTTATGTTTCTTTGTTTCACTTTTGTTTGTTTCGAACGAATTAATGTTCTGAAAGGATAAATCTCTGAAAATAATGTGCTTCTTACAACCCTGAGATGTTTCGAGAGCGTATTATTTAATGTAAGGTCAGTTTTATTTTAAATTTGCCGTTTCCTCCGCTTTCAGGGTTGGAATTATAATATTTAGATATTTGGACTGACATGGACAGTATCTGGAGAGTCATACCACTTCCCTTTCCCTCTCGCGATATGCAGGATACAGCATGAAGCGAGGACTGGCATCACTACTAGTTTTGGTATGCTTTCGGAAAAATATCCTTTATCGACAGTTCTATATCTACTTAATATATAAAATGTTAAAACTGTATTTGGTTAAACGCGTAATTATCTGGAACTACTGTTTTGTAAAAGAAAAAATGATTTTGGGTTGTTAATTTATCGAGGAAGGCTATAATTTTATTAGAATGAAAATTGATGACAATTTTCATTAGCGAAGACGCATTTAAAAATCAATTTAAAATACGGCAACCCAAAACCCATTTCATCAACGAAGACGCACTTAAAAATTAATCAAAAATATGGCAACCATGAAGTACACCAAATACCTCACCGGTAATCGAACCTGTGCTCCGTCTGTCTTCCCTTGCCAGAACTACTTAACATTTCAATGATTATCCAGCACCTTGACTGACATTGTTTATCTAGAATTGGAGTCGGGTCATCGATTTCTATACTACTGATAGGAGAAGGTCGAACGTAAAATGTTACGAGTTTTGGGAAAATACACACGTTATTTTTGGCGCTTCTCAAATTATTTTTAAGTATTCACGTGAAATGAAGAATGTTATATATTTACAAATATATAGACTATATATGTATATATATATATTTAGTTTTGCTCTGTATCTCGCATACAGTAGGGAAGGCAGAGGGAATCTAGTATAAAGGCACTTCGTTTTTTTCGGATCATCTAATTTAAGAGAAATTGCACGATGAGTGACCAAATTCAACGCCGCGCTTTGTCTTGTTACCAGTGCAAGAAAATTAAAATAATACCGGAATCCAATCCATAATCGCCGTGTTTACAGTCAGACGCTGATCTTCGGCAAGATAACGCAAGGAAACTCAAATACGAACATAAGGCGATATTAATTAAAATGCAGCTAACGTACACGTCATCATATCTGTTGATAACATTATCACAGTATTTTCACGTTTAAATAAAAATAAAATTAAATCAGCTTCACGCTGTATTCCTCACACAGCAGCGCAGGCAGAGGGAACCTAGTGTCTAGACACTCTGTTCACCTCTTTCCGCTGAATTCTGGAGGTATTGACTGTTGAGTGGCGGAACTCAACGTCGCGCTTTGCCTTCACGTTCTCGTTTAACATGACGTATTTCAGTTTAGTCCGGCATAGCATTAGGGTATGCAGACAAAATTAAGTGTGAAGACACTCCGTCCTCCGTTTTCAATTTCGTGGCGGGACTCGACGGCCTACTTTGTCTTTTTGAAGAGGAGAAATTATATATTTTTTTAGCTTCACGCTTTATCCGTAACGTTAACGTAGGCAAAATGAAACGGGGAACTTAGTGTTAACACCCTCCAATTTTATTAAGTCACTTCCGTTCCGCAATTTTCATAGACATTTGAAGGCATTGCGTGCATGAGAGGTGGACTCAACGCCATGCTTTGCCTCATTAGCTAAGCAAAGAAATGAAAATAGTAAATACTTCATTCCCCGGAGTGGAAATCGAACCCATTACCGTCTCTTTTACAGCCACATCCTTGTGCCACCGGGCCACCAGAGTATCAAATTTTAACTTCATATAAAAGTTGTAAACAAAATAAAATTTTCTGTTTATTTTTTTGACGTCTTTTACGCTACGTACATACCATATGTATAAATAATATGTGTTAGAAAGTTTGCGAAAATTTGCGAGAGTGAATAATATTGCTGTTGAAAGTTTAAACTAAATTAGTAATTTTCATATAAGTTGTTCTCATGCGTGACCGTGCGTATTAAATAAAAAAAGAAAGGTATCTATCGAAATAAGACCATCTTTTATTAGTAAAAATAGAAGCATCTCACTTTTTGCTGCATTTAACAGAATAGACAGAAGTCAAGGCTAGTGTTAAGACACTCCGTTCCTCACGAAGTGCCCAATTTTCGAGCTATAGCATTTTGAGAGGCGAAATTCAACACTAAACAAAAGAAAATACTTCATGTCTGAGTGGGAGTCGAACCCACAACCGTCTCGTTCACAGCCAGACGCTTCTCACTTCCTTATCTATATATATAAAAGGACTTGTGCTGACTGACTGAGGTAAGATGCACGCAGAGCCGTTACCGCTGATGGTAGAAACGTGAAATTTGGGCAGATGTTTATTTTCATATTCTGGAGATCCACTAAGAAGGGAATTTGAAAAATTTTAACCCTAAAGGGATGAAATAGGGGTTGAAAGTTTGTATGGAAAAAAAATTTAATCTGTACCGATTTTTATAAAATTTGAAATTCAGACTCTTAAAAATATTTCATTGAACACGTATTTCATGGTTTTTAAGAATTCACCCCCTAAGGGTTCGAATAAGGGGTTGATAGTTTATATGGAAAAATCTTTAAATTGCCACCGATTTTTATAAAAAATTAAATTCAGACTGTTAAAAATATTTTATTGAACACGTGTTTCGTGCTTTTTTTAGACTTCACTCCTAATAAGCGGGCGAAGCCGCGCGCGTCTTCTAGTAATTCATAAAAATAAAGCATTACCTCATCATAATCTTTATCAAAATTGGCCATTGAACTGCAATTTAAAAGTCTAATTGAAATGTAGATAATATACATACGTTCCGTTTCGCGCCGAAATTTACGTCATTAGAATGTTTTTTAAACGCCCGGCAAAGGTTCAAGGTCACGCAGCCAACTCATTCGCACAACAACAAATCTTATAGATATTATAAATGTGGAAGTTTATGAGTAAGGATGTTTGTTCTTTTTACTTCAACCCAAAAATACTGAACAGATTTTGGATGAAACTTTTACATTTATATAGTTCATACATCACAATAACACATAGGCTACAACTTATGTAAGCATTTTGTATAATTTGGCTATAATATAATAATAACTTTGAACGGGCTAAGTCCCGATTGGGTCGCTAGTAGATTACATAGACTTCCACGCTTCGATAGTAACGCTAGATTAGAAACGGCGTAGATGTTTTTTTTTAATTCGGGGGATTTATTTTTTTTATTAAAATTATAATGATAATAATTTAAAGTGTTATTCACCTATTACAAGATAGGACCATAAGTATATTTAAAGTTTATACAAAAATATTTTTTCTTGTAAAAAATCTCAATTAATAGACTTTGTCCAAATTTGCCAGAACGAGAAAATGAAAATGGTTCATTTCTTCGAACCCACAACCGTTTACAGTCAGACAGGCTGGATCATGACGACCAGATATGTAATTAAAATGTTCGAATAAATCTTTTTCCCAAATATTTTAGTTTACGTACCTAATTCGAACCCCGTACAAATACAGACAGCTGTACAATTGCAGCACTAAACCACTATAGTGTAATACAATTTATACGTTAACGCTCAACAACATCGGCCGCAGTAAACCACCTTGTAACACAAGTTGAGGACATCTCATTGAACTATCATTGCCCTATTGAGAAAAATAACTAATATAACGAGGGCTGAATCCTATACTACTAATATAAAAAAAATATAATAAAGTTTGTGAGGATCTTTGTCCGACTGTCACACAAAAACCACTGAACGGATTTAAATGAAACTTTTCAATAATATAGCTTATACATCAGAATAACACAATTTGAATAAACATTTTGTATAATTTGGCTAAGTAAAACAAACAAAAAGTTTAAGCAGACGAAGCCGCGTGTGGGTCACTAGTCCTATATAAAAAAAGTAATTTAAATAAGATATATACACCTACTAAAAAACAAATAAAAATAGAATGATAAAAATAGAGTATACTTTCATTTCTTGTTGATCATGGAAAGAAGGAAGGAAATAGATATTTCTTTTTATTATTTTTAAATAAGATATTGAAATTAACCATACTTTACTTTGTCCTGTTTATATTAGCAAAGGCAGTAACGGGTTGATGCAATAAAAAATATTATATCATATTTGTCTTTTAGACATATCGGACCATTATCAATATAAAAGTTTATTAGACGCTTTAATTTGTTAAGTTTCGCTATTTAACATGTAGTAAAATGCGGGAGCAAAACGGAGTGTCTAACACTAGGTTCTCTTTATCCTGCTTCAATGAGGGGCAAAGCATCTTGAGGTTTACAATTAAATACGTGAGCGCTGGAATGGGGTGTTTCGTGCCCATACCAGGTGCCCAGCCCAGAATTTTTACTAGCAAAAATATATGGCTGAAAAATTTTAAAAAATGATACAAAATGGTCAATCGTCCGTTCGAAACTGAAGTCAAGTTCTCCCTAGAATATATATAGCCGCCAATGACTAAACAATGTCTCTATTGGTTAAAGCAAATAACAATGGAACAAAGTAAAATCTATTACTAAACTAATCATAAAAAATCTGCAAAAAATAACCAGATGGCACAACTTTTTTAATATATTTAGCACAAATACTGCAGCCCTAAATAATATCTACCATATGTTTGTCCTTTTTAGTCTATATTTGATTTACCATAGATTATATATGGCGTGAGTGTGACAATAACGTATATGGTCACAGATATATAATAGTACGAGTAGCTGTCACATACAACTTATGCTTTAAAGGCTGTACGGTATTGTCCCATTTCCTTATGAACATATGGTCAATATTATCTTGCTGACTGTAAACGCGACGCGACGCGCTAGTTATGGATCCGATTCACATTTGGGAAAATTATTTTTTACATTTACCAATTCTAACAAATCTCGGCGTTGAGTTCCGCCACTTGACATGCAACGTCTAGAATATTGTAAGTGAGAACGGGGTGTCTTGATTACGGATTTCCGGTTGGCTATAGGTACAAATTACATTTAGAGTAATATTTTATAATTGGTTTAAATTCAAAATTGCTTATGTTCATGCATCTCACTTCATTTGTTTACAATGCATAGTTTTAATTTCGAAATAAAACTAACTTTAAAGACAATACCCATCTACTAATATTAAAAGGTTGAAGGGTAAACCAACAACGGTAATTGAACCCACAACCATAAAATTTTATCAAAAACAATTAAAACGCCTCAAGAGGACGTTACAACAATATTTGGCATAAAATTCATGATAATATTTAGAACGATTATTTTAGAGTGCAGCATACAAGCGTTGCATCTCAAGGCTTACACTGCCCTTCAAGCCGTCCCAGATTTGAGAGTCTGTTTAAAGTGTTATAACCTACATTTTCAAATATACTTTACAAAATAGCTTCACGCTGTATCCCGCATGTTGCAGGGTAGCAGCCGAATCTAGTGGTACGTGGCATTCCCCATTTTCAGTTCAAATTTTGAGATATTGCGTGTTGATTATTAGATTCCAACACCGCGATTTATCTTATTACGAAAGAGAAGTAATAAAAATTCATTCCCCCGAGTGGGAATCGAACTCTCAATCGTCGCTTTTACTATCAGACGCTGTGCCGCCAAGCCACCTAATATGCTTGTGTGACTAATATTATATTGCTCTGATATGACGAAGATTCGATAATAGAGCGGTGCGAGTGGAACAAAGAGTACCTGTTCCTCAACAAGATAGACAACCTTATTATATGTGAGATACAATGTGAAGACAAAAAAAAATTATGGTGATAAAAATATTTTTTTAAGTTAGTGAGTTTATCGATATTATCACTTAATGTTATATGTATTACTTAATGTATTATGTATATTTTCTAATCTTTCGTTAAGGAATCGAATTCTGAAGGTCGCCAGTTCAATGCCCGCGTAAACCAAATATTTGAATGCGGCGTTTTATTTAGTGATAATAAATAATAAATAAAACGTGAAAGCAACAATTAGCTTAAGATATTTTATGATATAATATATAACTATAGTTAATAAGTGCAGGCTCTTTTATTATGACTGTATGATAAGTTCCCCGGGCAATTACTAAAAAGGTTTTTATTGGTATATCTACGTCACAGATTTTTTTTTAGCTTTCTAATATTAAAGATATCACATTATTTAATATTACAAGTAGCACTTAATATGAGGCCGGTCGTGGCGCAGCGGCACGAGGTGTGACTGCAAAACCGACTGGTTGTGGGTTCGATCCCCACTCGAGGAGATGGAATATTTACTTAAATTTATATTTCCATTTCTTCGCTCTGGTGTC
>DWQW01010306.1:0-12261 GCA_018249695.1 Heliconius erato demophoon | reverse complement strand
TAACCTGGTGTATGTTGGTCTCACATAGCGAGTACTTCTTTGACCATATTGGGCTCCTACTGTTATCACAGTGGAGTCCGGAGTGTAGGCTGGTGGAGTTTCATGATATGCTGAAATAATATATTAAGAGTAAATATAATACATGTTAATGAAGCGGAAAATAGACATCAGAGTGCCTGTTTTGCAGCCTTTGCAGAATACAGCGTTTTTTTATCCTAAAAGGAGTACAGTGGGACAGTGTCTGACTGGAGGCGCTAGTTGTTTGTTCGATCCACACTAGATTCACTTCCACTCGACATATATAAAATATTTTCATTTCCCCTTGCTGTGGCAGATGAAACGCGGCGTTGAGTTCCGTTACTCAACATGGAATGCTGAAAATTGAGCGGTACGTGGAGAACGAGGTGTTTCAACACTAGTTTCTTTCAAGTTACACTTCTAGGTATATGTGGAATATACCAAAATTAATAGTCTTCGATGATTTCTCTTACTATAAGTAGGCGTCGCGGAGCTAGCTCTGCAGCGGGCGCCACAAATACAATTGTAGCCGCCTTCCGTGTTAACGCAGTCCTCCTCTGGTGCACAACTTGCTTTTCTCGTTGCACATTCATCAATGTCTTAAAAATTTATAAAATTAAATTAAATTTTAAAATATTATTTTTATAAAGTTTTTATTTCTTACATATGAAATTGGCGTTTTGTTGGACTGGCCATTTTAATCAAAAGTTTCTTCTCTTTTGTGAGAAATTTCAGACCGCAAGAATCTAGCCTGATAAGTATGGGAAAGCTGCACATGCTTCTAATTAATTAGTTCTAACACAATTGTATTACTTTTTATTTGAAATAGCGACATACAATTTTTTTCACTTTAACCTTACGGTACGGGAGCAGTAGCTATAGCTATCGCTCTGGTTCTGAGGCAAAAGCGCGGTAAAGAGTTCCGCCATTCAACACAGCCACTTTATACAGCTAATTTGATTTTTTCTTCTTTTTAATGGAAAACTTGAAAAATAACATAGGAAACGGTTAATTATAAGCATGGCGGCCGTGTCGCAAAAGAAATCACAGTGCGGTCTTGGTTCTACTGTTTTCGTTCTAGAATTTTCCACATGCAAAACGGACCGGAGACCCCTGTTGATAATGAAAATTGAAGCAATGCAATCCATGTCTGAGTTAGCTGCAGGCGGTATTAGTGATAAAACTGTTTTTACTCACTTGAAGCAAATTGGGAAGATTAAAGAGATTGAAAGATGGGTGCCTCACGAATTGAGTGAATCAAATGCGCGTTGACTGCTGCGTTACATGCTTAATCGGCACAATAAGGAAGGGATTTTAAATTGAATGATTATCTGTGATGAAAAATGGATTCTCTACGATAATCGCAAGCGCTCATCGCAATGGGTGGACCCTGGCAAGGCAACCTACACCTTGCTCCAAGCGAAAATCGTTCCATGAAAAAATACTTGGCTAAAAAGTGTTCGGTGTAAATTGTCTAAATTACTTGATTAAAAAGCGTTTGGTGGATTAGTGCCGGTGTTGTTCATTACAATTTTCTCAAATATGACCAGACTATAACGGCAGACATCTATTGTCAGCATTTACAAATCATGATGGAAAAGCTAGCTTCTAAACAACCGAGGTTGGTTGACCAGCAGTGGCGTAGAGCGATTGCTCTTCGCCACTGCTGCTTAACGACAACGCTAGACTACACACTGCACAACAGACAACTATCGAATTAAAAGTACTTCAATTGGAATGTCAAACTCCCCAGACTCGAAACTCGAACTCCCCGGACCTTGTTCCAACAGATATTTTTCGAAATTTGGATAACTTCGTGCAAGGGAATAAATTAAACTACGATTGGGCAGTCCAAACCGCATTCAAAGATTTTATTGATATCAGTGCGAATGGTTTTTTTTAGTGCACAAATAATAATGCCTCATACTTTGATTAAATAAATATATTATATTAAAAAAATATTCGACTTTTGTTCCTCCCATATCCATACCTAATATTTTGAAACGTTACATAACAATTTAAAAATTAGAGTATTTATTCACAAAAGACAAATTAAAAACATAAAATATTATTATAAATTAATTTTAATTATTATATTTTATTTCGATAAAAAAACACTTACCAACACATTTTCTTTGTCCAGGACTATATATGAATCCCAGTTCACAATTTTTTGGAGGATTATATCGACTGCCGTATGGTGACCATGACCACTTAGGTGTTGTGGACGCTAAGAAATATGAATATAATTTTAAATATTACTTCTTATTATAAGATTGTTTAACATATTTTTGAGGATTCGGAAAACAGAAAAAATGTTTTAGATCCTTAATCATGTAAATAATCCATTACAGTACTATGAAATATTGAATATTTTGTTTAATTTAATGAAAATTTTTGTTTATTTTAATTAAGTCTAATTATTTTAACGCACATTTTACATTTTACATTACATTTTACAGTATAAATAAAAAAAAATTAAAGGAATATTTATTTATTTAAAATAATATATTACAAAATTAAGACACATAAAGCCATCATGGTTTAGTAGTTCAACTCTCCCATTCACACATCTCGCACAAGGAAATGTGATGATGACGGAGCTATGGAAATCCTAATTTTCATTTTTCCATTCTGATAAAATAAATTGCGATATTGAATTCTACCTCTTAATACGTCGTGTCAAATGGAGAAGGAAGTGTCTTAATACTAAATTCCATCTGACTACGTTACTATACGAGGTAAAACGTGAAATTAAAAAGATATTTACAAATTTCTTACCAACTGTAGTAACTTCAACGAATCTCGGTGTCGTTCTTTCAGTAGTAGTGGTCCTGGGAGTGGTGGGTGGCGCCTGAACCACACATTTACCGGATTCATTTCTAATATAACCCGATTTGCAACTACATTCGAAGTTACCCGGTCTATTTATACATACTTCTGAGGATTCACAAACATTGGCGCTTATTCTACATTCATTTATATCTAAAAAAAAATATATATTATAAAATGTGGATATCGTAGCGCAGTGAGACAGTATCTGGATATATAATTTCGTTCCCCATTCAGAGGAATGAATTATTTTCATTTCTCTGTTCTGTTAAGACGAAGGACGGAGTATTTTCACACTAAGTTCTCTTTAAGTATGTGATGTAAGACGTAATTGTGGCAAGCATATATCTGAGGTTGATTTTCTGACTTAAAAGTTTCACTTTAAGTATAGTTATAAATTGTAACTTTAAGAGTACATATACTCAACTATGTGCCAAGTTATTGTAAGTACTTGAAAAAAGTTAAAACTAAAAAGATGTATTAATTACTTTTATTCACTATTTAACAAGCAACTAAATACCTTATCACACATCTATTTTCTTATCTAAAATACAAAAGAAAAAGAATATGTAAATTATACTCACCAACACATTCACCACGATCATTCCTCTCGTATCCATCTAAACAATGAAGATCATTGGGATTGAATTCACTTTCAGGTTTATCTTTTTCACTTAAAATACTCCACGTATCCTTTGGTATGGCACTTGTATTAACTCCATAACTACCATCAGGTTGCTTTTCTGCTGTAACTACAAATGGATCTCTAGGATCAGTTATCGTAACTTCCGTTGTAGTAAATGATAATTCTGGTCTTCTTGGATAATTTGGATAATTGAATGGTCTTCTTGGAGTAGCTGTTGTAGACGTGGTCCGAGGTCGGTGATTAGCTCTTGGATAATATGGATATCTTCTGGGAATTGTTGGTTTAGTGGTAGTTGAGCTAGTGATTGTAGGTATTGTCATTGTGGTTGTACTAGTAGTTGTTGGTTTGGGTGTTGTTGTTGGCTTGGGTGTTGTTGATGTTGTTGTTGGCTTGGGCGTTGTTGTTGATGATGTTGTTGGTTTTGGAGTCGACGTCGTGGATGTTGTTGATGAAGGAGGGGCAGGCGGGATATAGGGAGATTTCTCTGTGTCCGTTTCATTATATTCCCTATTTAGATAGAAAAAGTTTACTTGAATATACATATTATGTCTAGATATTGTCCTTTAATATAAATAACTTGTCAGGTTTTAATATTATAATGTAATGCGACGAGCTAAAATTTACTTTTTTCTAGCTTTATACTGTGTTCTGCACATAGCAGAGTAGGCAGAGAACACCTGGGAACCTAGTGTACGTAGTGTGTGTCGTGTATAGTCACTTCGTTTTCAATATTTTATATTTTTTAACAACAAATACATAGTTCAAATTTGAGAAATTTCAATAATTTGAACTTAGTTACTTTTTGTTTATCCCAATAATCGTTTGTAAACACAATACTCCGCTTTATGCGCAATAGGTACAGCGTGAAAAAAAAATAAAGACGAGTGAAAACTTACTCATCGTAATATTCATATTCATAAGCGGGTTCTGGTGGTGTAGTAGTGCTGGTACTAGAAATAGCATTTGTAGTACAAATAAAAGATCCGAGAACGTTAAGGCACTTTAGTCCACTGGCACAATTATCCAATTTCAACGCACATTCATCAATATCTGTAAAATATAAATAAAATACAGCTTCACGCTGTATTCTGCACACAGGATGGTAGGCAGAGGGAACCTAGTGTTAAGACATTTCGTTTCCCACTTTCCGCCGAATGGCGTTGCGTGTTGAGTTGCGGAAACTGACACCGCGTTTTGTCTTAACACCAGAGCGAAAAAATCGAAATATAAATTTAAATAAACTTCCTCGATTGGTGATCGAACCCACACTCAGTCACGTTTACAGTCACACTGTGTGTGTCACGACTGGCTTCAATGAAATACATTTAAAATTAAACGTATAAAAAAAATTTACAAATTTTATTTTCTAAATAAGTATTTTTCTCACCTAATTGTGGAATAACACTTTAAAAATGTTAAAAATATTTAATAAATAGCATTCTCTCTTGCCAGACGATAATTCTTAGTAATTATCTTTGGGATTTGTAAAAAAATTTGTAAAAATCTCCCTACAGATATGCTAACAACATAAGTTGTAACAACCGTATAAAAATTTCGACGCAGCTTTATGAGAACGTATGGCTTAGTGGTCAGAATGCCTGGTCGGTTTCCAGGAGGTGCAGGTTCAAGTCCCGCTCCGTTCAAAATTTTATACGTTTTCTAAATAAGTCTATTATGCATATTATATTAAAATCATTACTACAATATCAATTTGAAAGATTTTCCTCAATATGGCTCAGGCCTTTTATATCATACATCTAAAACTATCAGTCTAGAAATCTCGGAAATAATCGGCTTTTAAGAAAGCTAAAGCTTCAAAATAATTTTCGGAGGCTGTGGCGAAAAAAAAATACTGATCATTTATTTCTTGAAAGTAATTTCGAAAATTGTCGGTAGTTGTGCAGAATTTCTAAAAAAATCATAAGGTTAGCTTAATGACATGTTACTTCTGTCCTTACTCTGCAAACACCACAAAAATTAGGGTACCTTGAAAATTTAGCTGAATAGATAAAGCTTACCCATGCAAGAACCAGTCGTGGAGTCCAATTCAAATCCTTTTTTGCAACGACATTCATGACCTCCAAAAGTGTTAATACAATTTTGAAAGTGATCACAGAGATGGCTACCTTCTCGACATTCGTCTATATCTGCAATAGTTAAAAATAAGTGATTCAGTTTTTTCTTATATTTTTTGCAGAATCTATTCTTAAGAGTGGAGTATCGTTTTCCAAGCTCCGCCTCAATTTTACAGGAATCCAAAGGCTTACTAATAATAAAAACGGTTCTAATATTATTATGAAGTTTAAAAAAATGTTTGAATGCACTTTTCTTAGGTACTGGTTCAACTTTATTTTTAAAATTATTTTTGTGTTCAATTTTATCACGAAGGGCTTCCTGCCCTGAGAGTTTGATTCCCACTGGTAGAAGTGAAATATTTAATAATTTTCATTTCTCCACTCTAACGAGGCAAAGCGCACCGTTAAGTTCCGCCAGTCCACACGAAATACCTCAACGGAAGTGTCGTAACGGGAATGGAGTGTCTTAACACTACTTTCCTAAGTATTTTCTGTCTCTGCCTTATTCGGGATACATCATAAAGCTAATCGAAAATATCGAGGAAGGCTACGTTACATCACATTGTTTTTATGCCCTCCAATCACTGTGTAGAGAAACTTAGAGAAAAAGCACTTAGACTCACTCAACTCTACAACTCTTAGTTATTTTCACATAAAGTAACGGCGAAGCCGCAGGCATAAGCTAATAATAAGTATAAACAATACCTTCACATATTGTTCCTCCAGGACGTATTCTGGTTCCTTCTTGACATGTTTTAGTAGCCAATCTAATAAACAATACTAGAATATTATTATCATAAAAGAATTTAGAGCTTCAGCTTCACGCTGTATCCGCACACAGCAGGGTAGGCAGAGGGAACCTAGTGTTAAGACACTCCTTTCCGCCGAATTCTGAAGGCATTGCGGGCTGAGTGGCGGAACTCAACGCCGCTCTTTGTCTCGACACCAGAGCGAAGAAATGGAAATATAAGTTTAAATAAATGTATCATTTCCTCGAGTAGGGATCGAATCCACAACCAGTCGCGTTTACAATCACACTTTGTGCCCCTGCGCGACGACTGGCCTCAACTTACTTTGGTAAAGTGCTGATTTTCGATTTGCAATTGTAAGCCCCGGGAAGATTTACGCACACTTCACTACGTTTGCAAACCTCTGTACTTTCCTCACATTCGTCTATATCTGCAAATATAAAAAAGCATATAGCAAAATTAATTATAGATCAAAGACGAATTATTAAATAAAGTCTTTCCGGTGCGGCAGTATCTCACTGTAAGTGCGGTAAATGTGACGAGTGTAGGTTCCATTTCCACTCAGGGAATGATAATTACAATGTCTGGCTGGTAAGAACACAAAGCGAATGTCATAACACTAAGTTCCATCTTCGTACCCCACAGCATGAAGTCAGAAAATATAAAATACCCATATAAATAAATAAAATATATCAGCTGCACGCTGTATGTATGTACGCGCGCATCAGGGTAGGTAGAGGGAAACTAGTGTTAAGATACTCCATTCTTCACTTTCCGCTGAATTCTGGAGGTAATGCGTGCTGAGTGGCGGAACTCAACGCCGCACTTTGCCTCGACACCAGAGCGAAGAAAATGGAAATAAAATTTTAAATAAATATCTCACTTTCTCGAGTGGGGATCGAACCCACAACCAGTCGATTTTACAGTCACACTTTGTGCCCCTGCGCCACGACTATACTCGTATCATTTAAAAAATATATATATTAAAAAGAGATAAAATAGATAATGGTCTTCGCCTTGAATAATCATTATGGAAAATAATGATGACAAAATTTAAGTACGCTGCAATTAAAATCAAAATAATTTGAAAAAAATATTTCAACAAAAATATAATGATTTTTATTATATTTAAAGTGTTATTCCTATTCCACTTAGGGAAGAAAAATACTTTATATTGTATAAAATTATACTATCTGCATAGTATAATTTTGTACAATAGAAAGAGAAAGCGGAAATTTATCATGTTAGTCGGGGACTGTATAGGAGCTAACACAGTTTTATTCTCATACATGGCATTAGTCCCGGCATTTATTGTCTTCACCATTCTCGGCGGTTAGCGGCTCTCATGTCCTGCATCACGACGTCTAGTCTAACTCTAAGAATAGATATTGCTAAGAGAGATAGGGGCTAATAATATAGAATATAGTTAGTATTGCCCAAAATTCGTATGGGAACGAGAGAAAGCTGAAAGTCAATTACTCGTAGTTGTATATATGAGACATTAGGAACATACCTTCACAAACACCAGTATTTACATTCACTTTGAACCCGGGAGCACATCGCTTCGATACGTGGTTCTGACAGAAGTAATTACCATGAGAGTTTATACAGTGCTGGGAGAGTCTCTGGCAGTCGTCGAGCCTTTCTTCGCACTCGTCGATATCTATTTAAATAAAATATTTTTGTTTTTACTTTATTTCAAGCATATAGAAAAGTAAATAAAATGAAGTACCTTGGTTATTTATATATACTAAGAGTATAGAAAGAATCTAATAATTCACCCAATAATTCACCGCGCAACCCGCTACAAAGACATGATATCTACTTAATCGAATGCCTTTGTAAAATTAGATACTCAGGGACGCGGATATATTTTAAATATTTACGTCTCAGATCTACGAAGAAAATTGAATGAAACATGAACATTATTTAGTAAGACGTTTTTGTAACTAGAACACGATGTCCAAAGAAATGATTAATTATGTGTAATAATGATAATATATTTTTTACCAAGACATTCATCATCTGGCCCAGCTCTGAAGCCCGGAGGACATATATCATTTTTCACAGTAGTAACGGCGGACTCAGACGTTACTTCAGGTCCACCTTCAGTAAATGGTTTGCCAGGTTTACCACCGCATTTGTAACCACCAATTGTATTTTCACATAAATATTTTGGACACGGAGGACTTGGAAGACGGCATTCGTTGATATCTAAAATTTATGTTTCACAACATTAAATCTCACATTTTTTTAACTTTGTCCCATATAGCAGAGTAGGAAAAAAAAACATAGTTATAAGATGGTCTACTACTCTACGTACTGAGTGACAGAACTCAACGGCTCATTTTGTGTACCAGAATAGAGAAATGAAAATATTTAATTAATTTATTCTCTGTTCTTTATGGATGCAGGTTTTCCACAACCATAGAGCTTGCAATGCATAGAGAAAAGTATATTTTTTTTAATAAGAAGATATTAAGAAAAGCTATTATGGATTTAAACTTACCATCGCATACTTGATTGACAACATTTCGTTTAAACCCTGCAGGACAACTTAGACCAACATCTCTTTTTTTCAATGGGACACATTTAAATGAACCTTCTGTATTGTGGCACACTGTATCTTTGTCAGTGCAAAGGTCGTCAATGGCTTCCGCACACTCGTTTACATCTATAACAACATGCATTGTATTTAGAAATTCTAAATTGGAGAATTACACAATTTAGGTTAAAATTTTAAACATTTCATTGTTAATAATAAATGAAATTTGATTAATTATTTTTTTGAAATACGAAATTTTCTGTCCCATCACCGATTGTTAGTATCCTACTTACCATGGTTTCACATAAAAATTATTGGAACACACACAATCAATGCAAAATTTTGGGATACCTTTACAAGTTTTTTTATCAGGTTGAAGCCTATACCCATCCCGACATTGACATCGCACCTGGCCGTCATCATCGGAACAAATATGCGCACAAGAGTTCACCTTACATTTTTCTTTCGGTTTGCTGGTCGTAGTTGTTTCCTCTTTTTTCTCTGTTGTCGTCTCCATCTTCTCTGCAACGTCCTTAAAAAAATAAAATAACACGTTTTTGCAGAACACTTAATTTTTGTGTTCAAATAAAACATTGAGAGAAATTAACATATTCCTTCGAGTGGAAATGTGGTAGTGGTATACAATATGAAATTGTGTATAACCTATGTCATATTCTAAGTACCCGAGGTAAATCGAAACGCAGGTACAGTGGATTACATCAGAACATGAAAACACAAAAATATTTCTTATGTTCGAAGCAGTAGATTGGATCATTCAACCAAATATTTCACCTTTTTAATATTAATATATTTATTATTTGATAACTTACCATACAGCACTCGTAGTATGCTTTTTTCCTTAAAGCACTTGCGGGGCTGAAGAAGTCGTCCGAAAGAGATCCGCAACCAGACTTCCCCTGGACCTCTCCAGTCATACGCCCAACTGAGCACTCGTCACAGCATGACTTAAAAGTTCATATAACATTGATACTAAAATGTATCTATTATACACATATAATTCATAAAATTTACACATATAATTTAAAAAGGTATATCTACTTCTTTATTTGTCAACAGAAATTCATATCTGACTACTTTGCCTTAACTTCTAGAAATGGTCCTAATTTATATTCAAGGAGTAACTCGACACTTTGGACTTTAGAATGTTAAATTCAGCCAAATTTCAGCTTTCTTAAACCAGTAGGTTTTATATAAAAATATTATTCTAAACAAATATTAAATCTTATTTACCTTTCCTATGTCGGTTTTTGGAGTCAAACATTGTTTCGATTCCGATAACTTTATGCCAGCAGTGCATTCGTCTTTTAGTCTATAATGGAAATAATATTATTTAATTTAATATATTTTACCATTTTCTGTGCAGAGCAAATTAACAAAGTTATCGTTTAGCTTAATACATTATTTAACCTTTTACATAGCTATCATTCGCCAATAAAAAGAAAAATGTCTATAGGTAAAATCAAATTTGATGCATTTTTATCAGTTTTCATGCAAAAGATAGATATAATTAAAGTTATAATGCAGTTATAGGCGAAGTAAGCCTAGTTTCGAGACACTGTGTTATCTTGCGCCCCTATACTAACGGGTTATGCTACGAAACTCGACATTACGCTTTGAATTAAAGAAAAAATTATTTCACAGATAATTAAAACAAATACTGACTTTACTTGTTCTTTACAGCAACTTTGCAAAGCTGCAATACAGGTTGCATTCTGCTCTGGTTCGATATTGCTTGGCGGCTCAATTTCCCCGCATTCCTCATTAGATAATGTTAGTGCCATTGTTTCTCCATGATTGCAGCAAGACTCTGTAATTTCTAATTCTTCTTCTGATGTGAGTCCTGAAAAATATGTTTTGTTTAACTAACGAATTATATATGTTATATATAGTATAAAATATCATTATGCACTTCAGCATCATCTGCCTGTTTTCGTCCATAGCTGGACATAGGCCTCTCCAATGGCACGCCACTGAGCTCGTTCTTTAGCTTTTGGCATCCAGCCGTTACCAGCTAATGCACTTACATAACTATGATTTGTTTAGATTCAGTAGAATTAAATGACATGAATGATATTTTAGAATTTATATGTGTATAAAAAAAAACAATTTTTAATTCTTTTGAGACTTAGAGCTAGAAGACTCAATGACTGTTGATTCACCTAGTAGAAGAAATGTTTATGTTTAAAATAAACGTCGCCATGCAGAAGCGGACCGTGAATTATGGGGGTCTTGGGTTAATTATTATTTTGAGGACTCTGCTAATTAAATAAATAATTACCATCTAATAAAAACTGTTTTCAATACTAATGTTGTAAATGTATAGAAAAAAACATCACAGTAGTAAAAGTTATTTAAAAAAAATCAATGGTTTGAGTTACGTCTTAACTAACAAAGCTTAACCACGTATACAATCCTATCTGTGTATGTAAGTAACTGTGGGTGTCTAGATAATCGTCTGATATAAGAGTGCTCGCGCTGTCGAGATGAAGTCCTATTATCCAATATACTGTAATGAGCTCTAAATGAGCTTGAGATAAACGTTAAACGACGACTTGTTTCCAAGGTTTACTGGAAATTGCGATGACATATTTCAGATGCATTTGTTTTGTTTTTTTTTTTTGTAAAATTTCATCATGAATTTAATTTTGATTTAAACTATTATAAAATAAATATATTATTTGAACATCCCTACATTCTAGATAGGACTTTAATTATACTATATAGTATATTTTAAATATTTTCAATCAATTACAATAATAAAATGACAATTATCTATTGATATTATTTTTTACTGTTCTTTAATATCTAGTAAAAAAATGAGAGCAATTGGTTGTTTACTCTTTTAAACGTAAAGCCCGACGAAACGACACACTTGTATAGCCGGATATGTGCATTAACGGTGATGATCGCAGATTTCATAAATAAAAAAGAGAATAAAATTCTTTATTCATATTCAAGTTGTATAACCAATTATGATATTTAGACGGTATTCAATATTCGCGGGTTTAAATCCCGCTATGTTAAAAGTGTGGAACAATACTATAAAAATGTAAACAAATACTATTCATGATTTTATTTCAACGCTCATTACTTAAACATACAAAAAATACCAATACAACAGTAAATTTAAGTTTAATAACCTAATTATTTTTAATTAAAATATAACGTTGAGAAAGCATAGGTCCAAACGAATGAGTTCAAGTTCGAGGAGAAAAAATGTAACTATTTAGTTCAAATGAAAAGTTTTTTTTTTTTTTTTTTATGGAAAAGGACAAGGCAAACGAGCGTTCGGGTCACCTGATGGTAAGTGATTACCGCCGCCCACGGCCCCGTGCACCACCAGAGGAGCTACAGGCGCGTTGCCGGCCTTTAAGG
>DWQW01010305.1:0-12262 GCA_018249695.1 Heliconius erato demophoon | reverse complement strand
TATGTCATACATTTCTAAGGCCGAGGCGGTACGTGATACGAGCCAGCGAGTCACCCCACTCTTTTCATAAAATATTTTCTACTTGACATTGTACTCTTTCTATTCAATATCCGGCAACTTCTACTCAACTGACATACTTTATGTTAGGCTAAGATTCTTCAAAAGTACAATAAAAGTTTAAGCTAATATAATATTATTTTGAATTATAATTATAGTGTCTACGAAATAAGAAGGAAACTCTACCGCACTACAAAATTAATTTACTAGGAATATGTATTAAAGAAAAAATATATATAAATAAAGAATGCGTAAATCTCTACCATAATTTTCTCCAGAGACAGACGTAAATTAAATAAAATAAAAGATGTATGGACAAAATTTTACTTATGAATTAAAACAACATAAAATATATCTGAATGAAGGGTTGTTTTTAGTATGACGAATTGCTTAAATTTAAATGTAACAATTTTTTTGCAAGTATTTAAATGAACTAACAGAAAATAATTTATATCTGGTAATTGAAAAGCTTAACAAACTCGCTTAATATGTAAAATGAGGGTTAAACAACATAATCAGATACAAATAGACGACCTAAACGTAATAAATACGTTAACCACAAGGCTATTACAAAACATTCTTTTTCGAAATCGATTGGGAATTCCGGCCCGTCTTTCAACAGGAAAATTCCATTTTCAAACAAAACTGAGAACGGAAAACTCAGAACAAAACACCTTATGCGTAAACAAAGCGCTTCAACTAAATAATGTTTTATATGTAGAGATCAAATAAAAAGTATTCAATATACGAATATGTAACTTTGTCTTAAAAGTGATTGACACATTGTTTCGAGTTGTTGCCACGAAAAATATTGGCTTTTTGTAGCATTTTCTGCGCAGACAACATGTTGGCTGTATTTTAAAGAAGAAGCAAACATTAAAGAGACAGAGGGTTGTATTGGACAGTACTTGGTATATTTATTTCTTATAAAAAATACACATAATACATTGTTTAGTTAGTTGTGTTAGATAAAGTAGTCAGAATTGATGTAGTTGTAACATATACATATCATCATCATCATCATCATATAAATATTTTCACCTTCCGCTTAATTATAATGTATCTGATATTGCACGTACCCAAAAGGCAACCTTTTCCTTAAATACTTTGGAAATACACCGATTTTTTTATTATAATATAATGAATTCATAATTTATTCCATGACTATCATAATTATTTTCTATCATACTTATTATCTGACTATCATACTTATTTTCCAAATAAGTTTTTTTTCTTTCCTAAATGTTATATAACACAAACAAAATGTTTTAATAATATTTAATAAATAGCATTCTCCCTTGCCAGACGATAATTCTTAGTAATAATCTTTGGGTAGCGGAAATTTGTAAAAATCTCCCTACAGACACTAACAACATAAATAAGTTGTAACAAGCGTATAGAAATTTCGTCGTAGCTCGATGAGATCGTATAGCTTAGTGCGCCTGGTCGGTTTCCAAGAGGCGCGGGTTCGAGTCCCGCTACGTTCAAATTTTTATACATTTTCTAAATAAGTAATTTTAAAATTTTTATCTGTCTGTCTCTCTGTTTATCTGGGCTAACCTCCAGACCAGCTGAACCGATTATTATAGGACTAACACTGAAAGATAGAACAAGTTGTGGACCAAAATAAGGGCCGTCTGATATAGTAAAAAAGTTATATCAATTTAATCTCAGTAGTAAAAAAGTTATATCTATGTTTTAATCCGGAATTATTGGGGAATCGGAATTTCTGTGGAAAAAATTGCGTTTGCAATTTGTTTGCACAGATCTGAAATAACTAAACGTTTTTTTTAGTAAATAGTATAATCAAATCAATTCCCAAAACACTTAAATTACAATTTAATTTCAATCCATTTTGAGGGTATTTTACCTCAAAACGGAAAAACGGAACCCTCATAGGATCACTTTGTTGTCCGCCTGTCCGTCTGTCAAGACCATTTTACTTGAGATTACGTTGAAGTATCAATCTGAAATTAATATCAGATCCCTGAATCATAGAAATTAAGCTTCAATTGAAACAACGCAGTCAGAAGATATGATCATTATCGTATCGCTTTTGCTTCATTTGTATGAAATTCATCATGTAATAAAAACCCATACTTACCTTAGACCTACCTTATGAAAAAGATCTTTCAAATACTTATTTTAGAAAACGTATAAAAATTCGAACGTACCGGGGCTCGAACCCTCGCCTCCTGGAAACCGAGCAAGCGCTCTGACCACTAAGCCATACGTTCTCATCAAGCTACGTCGAAAATTTTATACGCTTGTTACAACTTATTTATGTTGTTAGCATCTCTGTCGGGAGATTTTTACAAATTTCCACTACCCAAAGATTTATAAATCACTAAGAATTACTAAGAATTATCGTCTGGCAAGAGAGAATGCTATTTATTAAATATTTTTTACATTTTTAAAGTGTTATTCCACACCTAGGATAGGAAAATACCTATTTTAGAAAACGTATAAAAAATTGAACATAGCGGGACTTGAACCCGCGCCTCCTGGAAACTGACCAGGCGCTCTGACCACTAAACCTTTTCTTATATAATAGAATGATACGTCACTGAGAAAAAATAGCAACACTATAAAAGTATTTTCTTCAGATAAGTGGATCCATTAATCCGCTACAATAGAAAACATTTCGACACTTTGATTACATTGTTAGTAGCATCTAATAGCTCCAACTATGTCATAAGTTACTTCACATTTTAGACTTTTATATTTTTATAATAATAATAATATGATTACATTATCATTTTTTTAGTCTCTTCGTAGCGCAAACCGTGGAGCAAAAGTGTGTAATTATAAACGTGATAGATTATAAGTTCGATTCCCGCTCGAAGAAATAATATATTTTATATTTTCATTTCCTCGCAAGCAACGGTAACGTTCGCCAATCAACGCGTAATGCCTCCAGAATTCGGTAGTAAGTGTCTAAATTTGACCGGAGTGTCTTTATATATTAGGTAGGTTCCCTTTGCTTACCCTGTTATGTGGGAGGTACAACGTGAAGCTAATAAAAAAACATGATTACATTTAAACAAATAACGATTATCGTTAAGTCGTATACGTAAACCTCTCACAACGGAATTTTCTTTATTATTACACTTCTTATTTGGCGATAGTTGTAACAGCAGATTCATCATCACTTTCATAAATTTTAAGCTTTAATTCCTTATATTAATTAAGTATATACTAAATATTATATATATACTTATAAAGATTTTCTTCAAAACTTCATGAACAACAAGCGTCAAGGGTTTATTGATACATTTTTTTTATGTTCCAAATTTATAAAAACATTTTCAATAAACAAATACTGTAGTTTGGAGGCTGGATTTTCTACTATCTGTAGCATAATACACCACGAAGCGACGCAGTTGCTAAATTTTACACAGCAAATATTGCCAGAACGTGACTCTTGCTGATCCATATATGCGCTGCCGTATACCCACGTTTAGTGGCCGTGCACTTATTTAACAACAAATTCTAAAATAGTGTCATTTTTAGGGTTCCATACCCAAACGGTAAAACGAGAACCTATAGTACTAAGTCTAACTACGCTATCTGTCCGTCCGTCTGTCTCTCTCTTCATCTTTCTACATAGGCATAGTTAAGCAGTTGAAACGTTCATCCTATTAATATATTATAAATGTGAAGGCTTGTGAGTGAGATGTTTATTCCATTTCCACCTAAAAATACTGAACGAATTTAGATATTACATATATGTACATATATCATATTTTTTGGACAAACTAAAGTTTATTTTCATTGAAGAACTTCCGAATTTTTTTGTTCTTTTATTGACATTTATAATAAATGTAATTTAACTTAACCAAAGAGTTGATTAGGTTTCGCAATAGTATTGCGTAGCTAAATAGAAAGTACTTACCGTAATAGTACCAAAATGTGCATAGACACAGATGTTATCTTTGTTCAGCTCTCACATTCAAATATCCCCACAGTCCGTTTAGACATAGGTAAGGCACCGCGTACCGTCCCGGTTACAATACTAATATACCAATACGAGTATATGTAGATAAACCGTCTGAGAGTAAGGATTATTATCGACAGTGAAAGTAAATACAATATACAACGAAAGTTCAGTTGATATCTTTTTTTTTTATTAAAGCAGAATAACAAACTTCTATGAAGAAATTGTCAACATAATTGAATAAATAAGGACATGATTGATCCAACATTGAATATTTAGTATTAAATATCTCTATAGCAAATATAGCGTAACGGCGTAGTAAGAATTTGGTGATAAAAAATCATTACCAGATTGTTACTAAGTAGTACGTCAACCCTTTGTTGTTTAGCTTCTTTAGCTTCACGCTGTATCCCGCACGTAACAGGGTAGACAAGGGAACTTGGAAACTTTGTATTAAAACACTCTTTCTTCAAATTAGTTTCACGTTTTCTTTAAGACACTTTATTCTGTATTTCCCACCGAATTTTGTAGACATTGTGTGTTAAGTGCAAGAATTTAACGCCGCGCTTTGCCTCGACAATAAAATGAAAAAAAATAAAAGATTAAATACTTAATTTCCCTGTAAATGGAAATTGAACCCACAACCTTTCACGTTGACAGTCACATATTTGTGCCCATCTTCTTCATTTAACATTAGAAAGCACCGTAACTCATTTCTTTCATTCGTTGACCAGATCTTGAAGAACAAGATCTGATCAACAACATGCCATCCCAACAGATACATTGTCACGTCTATAAAAGTTATAAAATTTAGATATAAATATTTCAAAAATACGTGAACCCATAAAATGTGAGCTATTTTATAACATATTGTCTCGACATAAATCCGGCCATCGGGCAGCGAGTAACGGCTTGTCCGGGTATATTCCGGCGAATTAAATTACTCAGGTAATAGAAATCGTTTTATGTCAGACCTGTACGCCATAAAACTCTAATATTATATTCACGATACACGCTTAGTTAAAATATGACTTTTAGGGGAAAATTATTAAAATTAAAGAATGTTTTAGTAATTAATTCCTAAAAGACATATTATTGAAATTTAAAAGTTATCTCTAAAACTAATTTTCTTAAAAAAGTAATTAAATACGTATCAATCAAAAGTTACCTATGATAGAAGTTTCGGTGCCAGTGTTGTAGAAATATTATAAATAAACTAAAAGCAAACATTTATTATTCATCAATTTAACGTGAGTGCAACCACCGAGAGCAACTAGAACCAGACTAAATCCTCCATATTTCCATCCACAATGGTAATATATCAATCACATGAAAGATCATTTTATATAATAGAATATCTAATTTCAATATCAAAAATAGCGCGTATTTTATACAAATATTGCCACTAAAGCTATCAGACACGTCCAAACTTCGCTGAACGAGCTAGCTTTATTTCCGTTTGACCTGTCGCGTTCGATGCTATTCCAGGAATACACGACGACCCAGACATGTTCATTTTGCAGACAAGCCAAATGCAAGCCCTGACGGGTTGCTGCCTCGCTACTGCAGTGACACGACTTTGTACTACCATATTTAAATATTTATACACTATTAGTTCGGTAAAATAAAACAATTCTATCAATTCAATCCATAGCATGCAAGATAAATTAGGAAACGATATTTTTATTGAAACTACTGTAGCAAATACTCGTGTGAAATATGTTTTTTGTTAATCCCATTTGGCGAATTTTGTAGTTTTGATTTTTTTTTTGTATGGCAAATGTATATGTGTTTATAAGTTTGTTCCTAATAAAATAGATAAACATACAAATTGATAGATTATTTTAGGAAGCAACTATGGCAGATGGCTGACTTTATTACAAATTTATTTATTAATAATCATAAAAATCCGTAGCTATGTTTAGATGTAAAATATACTTACTAACGTGAATCTCTCCCATGTGTTGATTATATTATTTATACGGAGTCTAAACAGAAAATTTTATATAAAAATAACGAACACATGCTTATACTCGACAAAATCCTTTCATGGATGTGGCTCTAGGGACTTTACGGAAAACCAAAATAACTGTAAGATAAATGTGGCCTCTAAGGAATTGCATTGAAAATTCTTCAAAGCATTTTGTGCTTTACATATATTTTTTAAATTTATATTTTAGTAACATTTTTATTATTCAATAATTACTACAGATTGCAGTTTACCTTTTATTTTACTTAAAAAAAATCAGCTTCACGCTGTATTCCAGACACAACAGGTTAGGCAGAGGGAACCTAGTGCACAGACTCCGATCCCCAGTTTCTGCCGAATTCTGGAGGCATTGCGTGTTGAGTGCCAGAACTCAACGCCGCGCTTAGCCTCGACACCAGAGCGAAGAAATAGAAATAAATTTAAATAAATATTTCATCTCCTCGAGTGGGGATCGAACCCACAACCAGTCGATTTTACAGTCACACTTCGTGACGCTGCGCCATGACTGGCCTTAAGTTTTAATAATTATATAATATTAATTAAACATGTTTTACTTACTTTTATCTTTGGTTCACTTTAACAATAACAATATCCTAAATAAACATACCAAAGTTCGTATATAATGAAGTTTTAGAAAACATTTTTCTTATTTAAAATACATGAGCTCGATGCATTAATACAGCCGGGTGAGCAGAATTCTTAACTATAGCTTAAGCTTTAACAACTTTAATGGACTTACGATATCCATTAGCACAGAAAATTGTCACAATTTTCTTTTGCTGTAGATACTTCTTTTATACACTTTCCTAGGGTACTACTTACCTTAAGTATGGAAATTTATAGGTATTTACTAGTTTGATAAGCCTTATCGGATGGTAAATGTTAATATGTATGTTTTATTTTACGCGTTTCCCGCAAATGATAGGAGATGGAACCTGGGAACCTAGTGTTCCGATGAACTTTGGAGCCATTGTGTGTTGAGTGGCGAAATTCAACGCCGCTCTTTGTCTCTTTACCAGAGCGAGGAAAGAAAAGAAATAATTCACTCCCTCGAGAAAGAATTGAACTCACAGCCATCTCGTCGCGCGTTTCTATCACATTCTCTCGAAAAATGGCCAAAAATGAAGTGTAGAGCGAAGCTTTTTTTTTCAATTTTTACTTATATTTTGAAATATTTAATATTCTCGATACCAATGAGACACAGTAAAATATCACAAAGTACGCATAAAAAGAAAAAAATAACAAGTCACCCTGTACATACTCGTACGTACGTGGAAAGTTTAAAACAATATAAAAAGTTAAACAATGCCGCCGAAGTAAATATCGAACCTCATAATTAGTGTTCGTAGCAAAATAAATAGTGTTGAACTGAACGTGGCGTCAAACATGTGTTAAGTTTATAACAACTTTTGAACTCGATAAGCTTGGAACTTTTTTAATTTAGAACTTATTATTTGCACATGTGCTGTGCTGTGCTGTACTGTAATGAAACTGACTTTAAAAATGCTTTATTTAATATCCCGATATTTTTTTATGATATATTTTTTATTAATTGATATATAGATAAACAATCGTAAGTTTGATTGCAGTTTTGTTTCATTTTACTACTGTTAACGTTGTCATTTTTAAGGTCATGATAAAAAAAAATACATTCAATACAAAATAACAAAAAGATTAGTTAATATTTAATTAATTATTAACATATTTAGTAGTCGACGTCACACGGCCTGGGATAGACATTCATATTACACATAACTGTATTTTACAATATTTTAAAAAATATAGTATAAAAAATAGTAAGAGCACTATTTTTTAAAGTTTCATACAATCCTTAAATAAATCTAGCCTTTGAGTAATATTGTAATATCATAGCAGTAAGCACAACAAATATTATCGAAACGTGACTGTAGCGCGCTCCATGTCTGCACTGTAGCTTTACTAATATCTCCTTACACCCTTTTCGTGATATTAAAAAACGAATAGCAGCCTCGTGATTATTCGGGCAAGGTTCAACAATCCTTTAGAGACATCTAAAAAATAGATTTTATACGTGCTTGGAATGTATTGTTCGAAATAATATCTGGAACTTTATATTATTATATTTATGTTTTATATGATCAAGTATTCTGCTATCTTAATCGCTTGGACATTTGGACTAAATGTATTATAACATTAAACAGGTTTTTATTAGTTATACATTTAAACGATAACAAAAAACGTAGTAATTAGTCTAAAAAACTACCTAGGCCTACCTACCTACCTAACTTACTACTAACCACTAGGAAAAGGAACATGTAGGAAAATCAAATATTAAATAAAGTCACTGTTCCAACAATGTTCCTCATGTTTTTCTGACAACTCGAACCCGCTGGAAACTTTTTATTCATGAAAACGTGTGACCGGCGCAAGATAAATTTACGATCTCCTCGAAAGTGTGTAGTTCGATTCCTGATGCAAATTTTACTGCCGCACAATAAAACCGGTGACTTTCATAAAGTATTTTGTTATGGATTCTCATCGTTGCTTCGGAACTTTTATTGCCCTTGTTTTTTTAACCGAGAACGATAAGAAAATTCTAACATACATACACGTAAACTGGACGTACTTTCTTTTATTTTTACACACAATATGCATAAGTGTGTGAACATATTGCACTAAATATAAGATTTATTAATAATAAAATATTTAAAGCAGTAGGAACCTCATGTGGTGAGATGATAATGCAAGCGTTAGAGTGATTATAAATTAAAATTTTCTGTCCCACGTTGGGCGCCACTTCGCGGAAAATGGTTTATATTTTTTAATTAGTTGATGGTTTTTTCCATAATTTATTATATTTTTTTTACATTTATAATAAGATACGGGTTTTCTTTTTCTGCAAAGACCGAATGTTATTAATATATTTTAAATGTATTTTATTTACTCAATTAACACTACTGTGTGCAAAACGACTTATAATAAAATAAATTAGACAAATATTTGATAGAATCCATGTAAATGGATAATACTCGTGTGTACGTGTAGTGAGTGAATGATAGGCCGATGATTTTTAATAGTGTTATTGTTTGGCTTTTACTTAATTCATCTATTCTTATATTTAAACGAAGTTAATATTTAAGACGAACATATTATACTTAAGTAAGTATAACATTTTTATGTATAAACTTTTGTACATACCACGTATTACCTTAGTTGACTGCTGCGTTGGATGATATATTCAAGCTTTCCACTAGAAACGATACGGCATTCACAACAAAGGCGAGTACCTTACATTTTCGTTTTACCGATGATGCAGTACTATTAGTTTTGACCACAGAAGACCTGACCACAATTATTTAAATTTTCAGTAGTGTTTCTCAAAGAGCATATATTAAGATAAATATGCACAAGAACAAGATCATGGTGAATGCCCGTCCATATTGTACAAGTCACTATTCTGAAAACTAATCTCGACGTTGTTATCATATATACCAGCTAAGAAAGTCCAACAACGATACAGAGATCTCCAATTGAATTCAGTTCGGATGGGCAGCATTCAGCATAAATCTTTGCGTTCAAAATACCTCAATGTCTCAAGCCGAAAATCTTTGAACAGTTTGTGTTGCCAGTGGTGACATAAAAATCTAACTATATACATCTCGCTAGAAGGCACAGATATATGTAGTTAGCAATGAAGAGAGCAAGGCTCGGCCTGCGTGATAGAATCAGAAATTAGGACGTTCGTAGGAGAACCAAAACTACCGACATAGGTGGAAAAAAATCTCTGCTGAAGTGGCAGTCGGACACGTAGTGCGGACAACCAATGGCCGTTGGGGTTCAAGAGACGCAGATAGATACAGGCAGCACAGAATCAATTGGCGTGGAGATCCTTAAAGTGGTTTACATTTAGACATAATACAATAGAAATAATACAATGTCTGTCTGATATGATGATGATGATTACTTTTAGTCAGTCCTATCATCTTTTACAAATTATTTAAATTATTCGCATTTACATACAACAAGTTGCTATAAATCAGCATAACATGACAATAAAGGTAATTCAGTACTGTTGCCAAACATCATGTCAGAGGTGACCCCGGTTTTATTGTGAATGAGCCCTAATATTCCCGCCGCAGTTCATTCATCGAAAACCAGTGTTGTGTGAAAAAGAGCTGAATGCGCCGTTCCGGCCGAATAGCCAACGCCAATGAAAACCTCTCGATTGAAATGTTTATCCAAACACAATAGAGTATGTGGATTAATTTTTTTTCATACAAAAACGAATTTTCTAAGTGCCGAACGTGTACGGGATTTATTGCACAGGCGATTGTTTGTATGACTGCGTGAATTGCTATTTTAGTTTATGCACATTTATAGAAAAAAAACGGTCAAACCTGAGTCGGACTCACCCACCGAGAGTTTCGTACTAATTTTAGGATTGACCTACAATGAAAACTCCAACTCTTAGAAGTTGACAAACTTATTGCGGGCATGTGTACTCATTTTCTATAAAACAAACTACAAATATAAGATTGTCATTTTTTTTATGATATAGATATTTACAAGCTTTCGCTTTATAAGATTTGTATTGCATAATCCCACTTCGTTATAAATTTCATAACTGTAGGTCTCCACGAAGTACCCTATAGGTATTGATTATCTATACGGGTTTTTTATTATATATACGGTTAACCTGGAATTATGAAATTTGGCACCTAGCATCTACAGTCTAGGAAAAAATCTAGTACAAGTACAAAATAATAGCCTTAAAAGGGGAGCAAAATTTAGTATTAAAGCCGGTAATTCAAGTGAGGTATTATTAGTTGAAAGGTCTCTTGCTAAACTAAACCTGAATTTCGGAAAAAAACTCGAGATCTCCAATTTTTTGTACGGAATCCTCGGTGGGTGAGCACAACTCGCGCTTATTTTTTTTTCTTAATTTTAAAGCAACAGTTACTTTTACCGTATTAAAATATTACGGGACAATGAAAAAGACTGCTTTAATGAAAAGTAAAAAGCGACGATGTTCTGAGAGTTTCCGGTCAATAAATGAACACTTCGGCCGGAAAGAAGTTTCTCGAACACCTAATTTCCTGATTTCTTTGCTACTCAACTGTAATTAAGTCGCGTATTGTTTGAAATTGATTATTCGACTTCTTTGTGATTTTCTTGCAATTTAAAATGATATTATTTGTAATCTGCATAGAAAGCAGCGTAGCCCTTACTACCTACCTCTCCATGTTTAGACGATGTTGGAAAATAAAAAAGACAGTCAAATTAGGTCCGTATTATATTTTATTACAATTGTACATTTAATATTCAATAATTTCTAGAATATTTTCGACATAATTTACCACATAATATAAATCAAGTGAGGTGCCATAATTTCAATCAATTGTTCTTTAATCTCATTGAAACATTAAATCACGAACATTTAGTAATAAATCAGCGGCAGCTCTTGTTTTGGCTGCCCAGCATAGATCTCCCGTGCAAATTAAATTACTTAATTCAACGCCATAAATTGTGACTAAATACTTTGAAGTATTAATCGGTTTTGTTTCTGCATTATATTTAGTTTAATTAATTTAAATGAGTTATTGATCAGAAGTGGAACGTATAAAATTTTCAAAGTTTCCAATGACAAAATTTATAATATAAAAAAAATATTTTCTATCGATTTTCATTCCTTTGCATAACAATTATGCATAATAAATTATATTATTAGGTAATTTGTTAATAAACTGTTAAAATTACAGTCAATCAAGTTAGACTAAATCAATTATAATCTTTCTTAAATGACACTGATCTCTTATTGTATTTATTAAACAAAATATAATAAAACGATAATTCTAATGTAATATACTAGATAGTATGGTATTAATTGCAAGGCGTGGGCCTTGTCCATTCATAAGAAGACAAAACGAAGCGTTGCGTTTTGTCAGCACGTAATGTCTAAAACTTGTGCCTAAAGTTATTAACGGAATGCCTTATATTTATTTTTAGGGTTCCGTACCTTTTAAGGAAAAAAGGAAACCTTATAAGATTAATTTGTTGTCCGTCAGTCTATCTGTCTGTCAAGAGCCTTTATCACTGGAATATTTAGAGATATCGAGTTGAAATTTAAACCATACCACCACTCAGATCTACGGTCCCACGACTTTCTAAAAAGTTTGTATTTCTACATTTAAAAAAGATAGGGCCGTTTATATCGAAAAAACACGCGACACTATAAAGGGAATCAAAATTAATAGGATACTTCCGGTTGACCTAGAATTATGAAATTTGGCTATCCTTAA
>DWQW01010304.1:0-12263 GCA_018249695.1 Heliconius erato demophoon | reverse complement strand
TAGAGACGTTTCCTCGCTGTGCGTTCTCTATCGCATTTATCATGGGGAGTGTTCTGAAGAACTGTTTGACCTGTTACCTGCCGCCGAATTTTCTAACCGCACAGTACGATATAAGCTGAAATATCATTCACACCACCTGGATACGTGGCAATCCACTACTGTGCTGTTTCGTAGGAACTTCCTTCCACGCACCACGGAACTGTGGAATGGCCTACCCGCGGCAGTGTTTCCAGGTCGATATGACATGGGTACCTTCAAAAAGCGCGTCTATCTCCACCTTAAAGGCCAGCAACGCACTTGTAGCTCCTCTGGTGTTGCACGGGGCCGTGAGCGGCGGTAATCACTTACCATCAGGTGACCCGAACGCTCGTTTGCCTTGTCCTTTTCCATAAAAAAAAAAAACCCACAACCAGTCAGTTTTACAGTCACACTTTGTGCCACTGCGCCATGACTGGCCTCAGTATCATAATTAATTGATTAAATAGAAAAAGATATTTGATATGCTTTCTATTGTGAGTAATCATCCTAATTTGGCAAGTTATTACCATGCAAAAATTTATTCATTTCTATCCAGTAGTTTTCAGTGTTGCAAGTCAGCTTCACGCTGTATCCCGCACACGGCAGAATAAACAGAGGGAACCTAATGTTAAGACACTCCGTTCCTCACTTTCCGCCGAGTTCTGGAGGCATTGCGTATTGAGTGGCGACTCAACGCCGCGCTTTGCTTCTACACCAGAGCGAAGAAACGAAAATATAAATGTAAATAAATATTTCATTTCCTCGAGTGGGGATCGAACCCACAACCAGTCGTAAATACAGTCACATTTTGTGGCCTTGCGTGCGCCATGATTGCGCCGCGCCGTGGCCTCTTTACAGTATTACAAAGAATTTGATTTTTTCAGTATTTTTTACCAGGATAAAAAGATATATTTCCAGACCTCAAGCTATTACCAGCTCACATAGGATACCAATTGATCTTTTAAATATTTTTGCTTAGATATAATTGAATATATGTATAAGGATAGCCTACGTATTATATTCAATGACTTGAACTTATATTTTTCTGTAAATTTCAAATACTCGCAAATCTATACATAGTAGTTATAAAATGAACAAGAGATTAAAATTATTTATGTAAAATTTAAATTAAAATAAGGTAAAAAGCAACGTCCACTAAATAAGACATAATTTTGAGAATGCAACTTTTTTTAGCTTCAAACTGTATCCTGCACACAGCAGGTTTGCAGCGGGAACCTAAAAATCTAGCATTAAGACACTTCGTACCCTTCGCTTCCTCCGTTCATCGATCAATAGCAAGGGAATAAAAATATTTCATTCGCACACTGGGAATTGAGCATACAATCGTCGCATTTACAGTCGCACGTTTGTAGCACTGCGCCACGACGCGACGGCCTTAACCACCTTAACTCACTAAAGAATCAGCTTCACCCTGTATACGGCGAATAGCTAACACGCAGGCTTCACGTTGTAGTCGGCGGCAGAGGGAACCTAATGTTATACCTATGTTCACGCTGTTCCCCATTTTCCGCCAAATTTTTAAGGCATTGCGTATGACGGTGGAACCCAACGCACGGCTTTTTACCTTGATGCCAAAGCGAAACTTAAATAGGTTGGTATATATTAAATTCAAAAAATATTAGTTGTATCTGTATAAGTACGCGCTGTAGATAATTATACTTTAAGTTTCATTATGTTTATCAAGTTTCCTGTCAAATAACTTGGCAGAAAGCTATCTCCTCGGGGAGCTGACTCGACGTCGCTTAAGTTTGTTTCCATGAAATTATTGCCTCAACAGAGTTGCATAGTTTACGATAAAAGTTTAAAGATCTTTGTTATATCTTTATATGCAAGTAAGTATATTTTTAATAAAGAAATCTAAAATGAAAACTTATTACAATTACATTTTACAGATTAAAAACATAAACTGTTAACTAAAAAATATACAAATCTTTAAATGTGCTTATGCAAATTTTATGTATTTAATGAAATTAAAAACGGCCATATTAATCCAAAACCATATATTTACATTATTTATTGATCATTTATAAACTCTTAAGATGAGACCAATGTGCCGCAGGGGCACAAACGTGCGAGTGTAAACGCACCAGGTTGTGGGTTCAGTTTTCACGCGATGGTAACAAGGCAAAGCACGGCGTTGAGTTTCGCCACTCAATATGCCTACAGATTTCGAAGGAAAGTGAGGAACGGAAGTATATTAATGGGAACACAGTGTCTTATCACTTAGTTTGCCTAGTCTGCTATGTGCGGGATACAGCGAGAAGCTAAAAAAAATAAAGATTATTTTACTTTATTTCTACTAAGTAATCGGGAATACAGCATTAGCCTTTACGTATGTATGTACGTCCATATTTGCATATAACAACCTCGTAACAAGCTAGTACAGACAATGATCATAATTACAGCATGAATAATTGCACACACATCACTGCACACAGTGTGAAGTTAAATAGTTAAATGTATACAAGATTTATAAATAAAATTAAAAAAAAAAACAGCTTCACGCTGCATCCCGCATACAGCAGGGTAGGCAGAGGGAACCCAGTGTTAAGACGATTCGATCCCGACTTTACGCTGAGTTTTTCGATGCATTACGTGTTGAGTGGCGGAACTCTAGAAGATTTATAAGTTCTTTAGAATTAACTACAGTTAATATACTTGTAATGACACACTGGCATGGTCTCATGTCGGAGTCTAAGAGGACGAGGCTCGAGCTTCTCGAGCGGCGTAAGTACGCCTCTTTTACTTCAATTCGTCATTGTATAAGGCAACTAAGAATCTCTTAGTTTGTGAAGTTTTTAATATAGTAAATAAAATATTTCCTAATTGAAACTGTATCTCTGTTTTTTTTATTTGCTATTTATTTCAAAGTTAGTAGTATGCAGTCAAAACTCAGTGATAAAACACTCCAATCCTACTTTTCACCCACCACCTACCTATCTTGCAATCTATCGAATAGACATTATATGTTGAGTGAAGGACTCCAACGCTTTGATTAATTTGTAAAAATGAAAATAATTGAAATACAAGCCTTATTTTAAGGTAATATTTATTTTAATAACGATAAAATATTGTTTATTATTTATGATTATATAAGATTCAACCCAATGTTATGCTATAAAAGCTTCGGTCCCCTTCAAACGACGGTAGGGTAGAGCCTCATCTGTAATTCAGATTCAGCAGTTGAACGCTATTGCATGCCTGTTGCCTACGCCTACCTTCATGTTTTCACTAGGTATAACCAAAATTTCCGTAACTAAAATACAACAAGTTATTTTTGTTTTACAAATCAACAAAGATAATACAATTATATTTTATAAGTGTATATAGATATAATAGAAAGAATATTATTCGTTTGTGATATCATCTCATAAAAATTGGTCAAGTGCCAGTCGGAATCATTCACCTAGGATCCCGTATTAATTTCAGGATTGTAGGTTAACAGAAACTACAAGTTGCCAACGAAGGTTCACAAATTGAAATTTGTGGGAGTATTCAGTATACTCGTACACTCACTTCGTATGAAATTAACTACAAAAATATATTTTTTTTTATTCTTTTTTTGTGTTGTAAGTTTTTATATTTTTTTTAAATACAGTTGAACCAAAAGGATCAACCGTAAAGGTTTTGATTACGCGGCGAATAAAATTGACAAAATTAAGTTTATGGGTGTGTATTGTATATTCTAACTTCGTACCAAATATCACAATTGTAGATCCACGGGATTAACCCTCTATAGGTTTTGATTACGCAAATTTTATGCAAAAAACGATGCATAAATGCACGTAGCTTTTGATTGCTTTAATTTAGAAGCTTAATTTTTTCCGTGCTCCAGTAACCTTGGAAATCTGATGTGAATTTCAGCTTAATATGATACACATGATCCACGTGATTTTGAGATTTTAGTGTTGACAAAAGGACAACAAAACATACGAAATATTCACATTCAAAATCTGTCTGCACTAAGGTTATGGATTCCCCCTCGATGAAGTGTAGTGTCTGAACACTAATTTCTCTTTGCCTACCCTGCTACATCCAGAATACAGCATAAAAGTATTTTCTTATGTTTTTTTATTACCTAATTATCTGAGTAAAACCATTTTTCTGCACTAACAACACGTACAACGTGTCGTAACTTGCGTACCCGAAAAAAAACTGTACAGAAATATTCCAATCTGTAGTAGTTAGTGCAGTCAAATTCCTTAACTGAAATATTCATATTAAACTGTTTATAAAATTCCATAACAAAATTTCAAATATTGAAAATCCTATAAAGACGTAGCCCCTTATTGTACAGAGCTTTAAGGCAGATCGCCTTAGCCTCTATTTTCTTGCAGACATGACTTGAGAATTTGCGGGAGTAAATAGGCTATCGACGAGGCACGACATACTCATACGTGAACGCTTTAGATTTATAAACGCTAGTCATGCGCTCTTGATTAAAATGGCTTTATTGAACTGAAATTCTTTAAAAGTCATAGATTTGTATATAAATTCATCATCCATTTCTGTAATGAAAATAAAATCCATTCGCTTCTTAGAATGAATTCTATGTTTTTATATGACACTAGCGGCTCGCCCACGGCTTCGCCCGCTTAAAATACATGATTATTGATTTAATAAGAATTAAAAATTATTAAAGAATTGATTGACAACTATAATGACTTCTAATATGATTTTTGTACGACATTATCGTCAAAGAATTTTTGATTGTTTTAAATAAAAAAATACGACCATTGTTGATATTCGATATTTATAAAATATACATAAAGCTAATTACTTACTACACGTATATATTTTTGTAACTTTATGTTCTTTTTACCTATATAATATACTCTGTTAAATGTGCTGATGTCAGTGAATAATTTAATTTACTCATTCAGAAACAGCCTTAAATGTTAAATTATTAAATTATTTGAAGGATTCATAATATTCTTACTAAAATAACTGTAATAATTGCATATTAACTCCTGTACAGTTTTTTAATTAGTTACATATATTATATGAACGAACCAACCAAAAAATCTTTGTATTTACTTGATATTTCTTTTAAGATCGTTCTTTATCTCTGTGTTGAATTAATTACGACTTCTTTCAAATGACGATAACTTTTTTTTTAATGAACCGATTTTGATGAACTACTTTAGTAACTTTAGTAGTTAAGTTGAGTTAAAACAAAGCAATTGGTGAAATTTTCAATTAAATCGGTTCAGTACTTTCAGAGAAAAATGTGGACAAAAATATGTCGACAGACAGACAGATAGACAGACAAGAAATTCAAAAAAAATCTTTTTGCTTTATATTATTCTTTTTAAGTGTCCCTCTATCCATTTCAATCAAAATTACTAAATGTACAGACCAAATATTTTTACTGTCTTATTATATATAGAGATTAAATACAATTTGTTTTCAGTTTCACGCTGTATCCCGCATGCAGCAGAGTAAGCAAAGGGAGCTTATTGTCAAGACACTCTGCTCCCCACTCTCCGTGCTTTGCATCGACAACAGAACGAGAAAATAAAAACATTAAATATTTAATTTCCTCAACTGAGGATCGAACTCACAACCTGTCGCGTTAACAATCCCAAGCTTGTGCCCCTACACTACGACCGGCCTTGAAATAGAAAATATGTCTTTGTATAAATTACATTTTGTGTAAGCACTACTTTGAGAAGCGTTGGGATGTAAACAGACAATTTATACGTAGGTTTTATTCAGATATTTCATCTCAGTGTATTATTTTCATGCGTATTTTTATATTAAATTACGTACAGTCATGAATAATATATTCATGAATTTCTTCAAGTTACTATACTTATGTCATAAAAGATATCTATTACAAAAATGCATTGTTAGAATGTACATGGTGAGATTGTAACAAACAAGTCCTCTTCTTCCTGGCATTAATCTCAGCTGTTGCCAGGGTCTGGCTTCGTCTGCTAAAGCTACTCACTCACACACACACACTTTGCTCGGTCTTTAGCATTCTTGGTGGTTAGACTTTTGGCTCTTATGTCCAGCATTCTGTTCAAACGACTTCCAACTAGCGCTTCCTTGGGCGTCCGGGAAGTGTCACTCCAGGGACTGATATAGCAAGGTTACATCCGACAAAGTTCTTAAACCGACGTGCAACGTGGCCATACTATCTCAGACAATGCTCTTGGAGCTTATGCACTACGTCACGTCGTTGAGTGTGCCGAGACAGTGCTGGTCAACATTCGCTGCCATATAAAAGAACCGGTCGAATGTTGCTCTTGTATATCAGACCCTTGAGTCTGGGCGATATTCGGTAATCGCAGACCATACCAGTGACCGCCATTTGGCATAGGCAGCGTTTACCCGGCTATTGATATCGATGTGATCGATGCCTCCATACTTGTGCATAACGGATCCAAGGCACAGTTGTAATGGCTGGTTCAGGACCTATATGAATAGTTTTCGAATCCGGGCTCCGACAGGCTTTGTATTCGATCTTCGAAACATTTAGTTTAAGATCGCCGTTCTCAAGCGTACTCTTCCAGAGGTTCATTTTACGCTCTAGTGTCAGAGGGTTTTCGTCAATGAGTGCTATGTCTTCGGTGTATGTCAACCACGGAAGCTGGTCTTGGATGTGAGCCAACACCAACTGTCCAACACTACACTGAATAAGAACGAACGAAGAGCCAAGCCCTGATAAACCCCTACTGTAATCTGGAAGAGTTTAGTGTCACCAACCGCAGTTCTAACTATAGAAGCGGAATACTGGTGCATGTCTCTGATAAACTCAATATAGGCCTCTGAGATTTGGATCGCAATGCCCACCAGATACACTGACGAGGCACACAATCAAAGGCCTTCTGCAGATTAAAAAGGTCACGTTTGCCCCGTCATAGTTCTGAGGGCGAAAATGGTGTCCATATTACCCGATCCTGGCTGAAATCCATTTTGAGATATCTCGCAAAGACATTTTGAGATATCTTACGTCGCTTCAATCTCTCCACATTTCCAAGATTATCATACAGTGTAGATAAACTGTCACTGCGGGCTCCGACTGTAGCTCTTTTATTGGCATGTTTAGCCACTATATACTCCAGTGTGTCTTCAGGAGATTTGGATTTCTGCCATCTCCTGTACCTAGTCATTCCACCACCATGTCTCCCTGTCGATGACACGTCCTCCTTTAGAAACGCCAAGAACTCGCCTGCCTGCCGACTGAGCTTGATCCCAAGTATCCTGAGCAGTCTCGGTGTTAGTCGAAAGATCTTTTGGAAGAATGTATTTACGATGGCCATATCAGACGCAATCCAAGTTCTTAGAATATTTTCTCCCTCTGTATTACGAAAACCGTGTACAAAATTCCCGCGATGATTCCCGTGTTCCAATTCCTCCCTATTAGTGGCCGCAATTCGGGATCCGGGATATCGGACCAAATATAGGTCTTAAAAATCCCGGTTTTAATTTGACAAAAAAATCGAGATTTTTTAACTTAAAATACGTTACAACGTTATTAGAAAATTTATGCTTTTACACTTCCTAAGTACAAAAGGACTGAGTTAAGTTACTTACATAGTAAGTTTGTCTTAACGATTAATATCAAAGAAAATAAGTTAGAGGCCAAAGTAGTGTGAAGCGTCAATTACTTAGCTAGCTTTAAATACCTATGGGAAAATATTTAACTTTCCATAATATAAATTCTTAATAACTGAACTTTCATGGAATAGCTTCTAATATTAACGTTTACTTGCTTTACTAAGTTTAATGAAACTACATAAATTCTTTTCACTCTTTTTGCACGCTTTATCTCGCACATAGCGTATGCAGAAAGAATGTTTCCGCTCACATTCGAAACACTGCCTATTAAGTCACGGAACTCAGTCTTACCAGACCAAATAATTGGTCGTCCCGATTTCTTATCAAATCAAGCATAAAATATTTGCGTTTACAGTCAGACGCTATTGCCACTGCGACACAATGGTCTCTTCTTTCAGTTTTTATATAGAAAAAAAATATGTATACAATTTATACATTTACATAAAAAACTAGTTAAATGACACAGAAAATACGAGTATACGGTTTATTGAATTTGGTACACTCAACAAAAATAAAAAATATAACTAAAAAATCCATTGGCTAATAATATATTATGACATTGATATATTCTGAAGAATTCTTATAGATATACTGTATACAGTGTACATACATATATGGTAAACCCTGTTGAATGAAGGATATCATGCAGAGGACGATCCAATTTTGCAATAACGATAAGTAAACACGAACCGGTGAGTCAGTTCTCGCTCCTAACAAATAAAATCCATAGAAAACATCTGAGAATATTTGCATTACGTTTCTGTATCCAAAGCAATGTTCTCTCCGTTGGGAATAAAAATAAAAATTATGTAAAAGAAGAATTTTATCTCAACTGAAGTGACAAAATTTTTAAGCATTCATTTAGAATTAAGGGAGTTGTACGAACCTCTAATCATTTAAATTCTTTCGCAAAATTTACAATATAATACTTTTATTGATATAATAATATTCATAATTCTTTCTTGTATAATAATATTCATAATAAAAATGCTGCACTTAAAAATGTATAAGTGTGGAAAAAAAATACAAACTAATATTTGTAGTTAATTTCATACAAATAAAGTGTACGTGACTTCAAATTTAAATTTGTCAACTTTATTCACCGTAGAATCGGAACCTATATGATATTTCCGGTAGACTTACAATTATAGAAGTGATTGTGGTGAATTTGTAGTAAAAATAATGGAAAAAACCCAAAATGGAAATTTATATTTATATTACTGATAAAATCTTATAAATATAGTTTATTTCATAAGAAATTGATAAATCTGAAATTGGAAGGAACACTCGGTGGACGAGTCTGACTCGCACTTGACTAGTTTTTTTAATATAATTAGTCGACTTAATTATGAGGTCGACTAAATATGTAATAAAATTTAAGGAGCTTCATCGTCACAGAAGTTGGTAAAATATACGCAGCTTAGACTTTGCAACACGATGGACTCGGCACCCATGAATTCGTGGATTCCAATATTTTTTGTTTAGCAATATTAATGCTAAGTAATTTTTCCCATATATTACCATAAACTTGATCTGATGTTGGAGACCAAAGGTGAAAGGTTGTAACAATATGTACCTGCGGTATGAAATATTAGAAATAAATAAATTAAATTAAATATGCATGCCAATACACAAATAACTTAATTAATTATGAATAATACAATCTGTATATTTTTGATACCATATTAATCTAGATTCTAGACGAATTCATGTATTGTCGTTCCGAGTGTAGCAATCGTTGTTTAGTCTATATAGTGGGTAGTGATGGTTGGAACGCAGCGGTCGAGTCGAACCTACTATGCGTACCTACCACCTATAATAGCACGATCTCTCAGGATCGAATTTTTTATAAAGGCAATATACTCGTTTGTGTAGAGGCGGCCCTTACTCTATCTTCCTTTTATTATAACTAGCACGCAGTTAAAATAGACAGGAAGTTAGGACGTGCTCTTGGCTTTTCTTCGGAAGAGCTTCAAGCTATGAAAAAGTAATATTGTCGAGTTTCAGTTATTTAGATAAACTTCTGATGGCATTAAATAAAACACATGGGTTGCAAATATAACCTTCTTTATACTGTATTCTCTGAATCTCTCAAAGATTTTGGGTTATTCACGATCACAACTATAAACGGTTCTAACGGTTTTAACTATTATTTATTAAATTATATTTTTAAAGGTGTTTGGGATATCACTTACAAGGTTGTTTTGCCATATACTGTTCTTTTCTATTCATGACCAGATCTTGAACTCACAAGAACTTGATTCAGATGGAATTCAAAGTATGTTTTTCTTAAATTTGATAGCATTTCGTCAATTTAACTTATACAAATATTTTTCTTAATAATAAACGAACAATTTCTGCTTCAAGGAAACATTAATGAATAAGAAAATTAACGGCAATTGGACAAATTTGTAATTGAATTTTAACATGAGTCGTGTCCATTAGGCAGATTTGTACAGAAATTGAATTGCAAAATATTATATCTGTGCGGACGGAATTATATCTCCAGTCAAATTGGCTTCGGCAATAGTGAGATGAATATTCAACGAGTCATTTTTAACATAATTATACATTTATGTAAATTTTATACTAATATTTAAACGTTTTTTTTTAATATGTGAATACGATGTCCTTGTCTGGCAACTATTACTGCTATGTTTAAAAAATTATATAAGTTTAAAAATTATAGATTTGGGACACTAGATATATAAAAAATATTTTGTAATTTAATATTTAACCGTTACCGCAGACACACAATGTCTCGAAAATTTGGCAAACAATGGAGGTAAATATAACGAAAACTTAACATCACGTTCCCTGTGTCGGGTAGACAGATGCAATGCGGGGAAAAACTTTTTTTCTTTTCACTGAATCAGTTATTTTTTTCTTTTTTTCACAGTTTTTATTATTTAATTTTGTAAACTTAACACTCTTTATATGTTACCCAGCACATTCACAAAGAACGGCACTAGGTTTAAGTTTTCCAACAACTCAGAAGTTCCAGCAGTACAATAAACAATTATATAGGTACGTCTCGTACGAGCTCTTACATTGAAACTACTCTAAGAAGTTATTTCTTTTACAACAAAAGACTGAGAGATTTTAAGATATTAAAGCTGTAAGGACTTAAATTCAATTCTAAAAGTGGGAAATATACACTTTCATATTTTGTGGAAACAGAAAAAAATTCTCTGAGCTAATTTCATTATCAGCACACTACTATTGCACGAATATGGAGGAAGACCATAATCAGATTTTTTTGTTTCTTTTTTTGGCCAAGCGCAGCGTTCTCTTTGTTTCATTTTTTTTCATCTTTATTAAAATAAAAAGAAAAAGATTTTTTATTTTACTATTATTAAGATCCATAAAATATTATTTAATAAGTGGAAATGTAAAGTAACGAAAGGAATATTGAAATCGTCATCATTCGTCATAACTATTATGACGTCAGATAACACTAGATTTGTTTTTTAGGCGTGTAGTAGTAGTTCTATGTTAGTATCTAGTATTTGCGAAAAATAAATTAGTTTTTAACAAATAAAAACCGACTACCAACCAACGAACTAAATAGTAAAAAATAATTTTACATAATGTAAAACGTACTTTGATTTTGTTAAATAAAAATAATTTAAAGAGATTTTATAATTTTAGCCAAGTAAAACAAACGGGTTTAGTAATTGGATATTGTAGTAAGGCTGTAAAAGAGCCTTACAATATCCAATATAATAATAATGAAAAAGTAAAAAAAAAGTACGGACCAAGGGGCTGTAGTGTTCAGTTAAAATTATTTAAAAAAAAGGCTGTTGTAGTAGTAAGCATTAGCTTGACACCGACTTCAAAATTATAAAATCTTTTTTAATTATGTTTGTTTAAGAAATTCGAAATACGTTTTATATTAAGTAAAATTATTTTTTACTTTTTAGTTCATTGTTTGAAGTCGGTTTTTTTTTGTTAAAAAATAATTTATTTTATGATTTTAAGTGATAAGTAGACCTTAAAAGGATGCTTCTCAAACGAGTAGGTAGTGGTTGTCCTACGTAAAATTCCCATCTCAATTAGTTATTATTGTGCATGCTAACATTTTGGCATGTTGATAAGAACATACATAAAAAATATTCGGGCGAATTGGGAATCTTCCTTTTTTGTCACACACGTTACCGTCACACACTTGTGCTCCTGCGCCCATGACGCCCTAAATTTACATCTAAAAATCAGCTTCACGCTGTATCCCGCACACAGCAAAATTCTGGCCGTCTCTGCCGAATTCTGGAGGCATTGCGTGTTGAGTGGCAGAACTCAACGCCGCACTTAGCCTCGACACCAGAGCGAAGAAATGGAAATATACATTTAAGTTTAAAATATTTCATCTCCTCGAGTGGGGATCGAACCCACAACCAGTCGATTTTACAGTAACATTTCGTGCCGCTGCGCCACGACTGGCTATTAAATTTACATTTCTTTTGTAATATTTTGAAATTTTTATACAAACTTTAGTGAGACAAATGTAAATATGTATACCAAAAAGTATGACTCTACAAAAAGAAGTGAGATGCCATCAAAAACATCCTGTAAAAAACCCAAGTCTCGCAGCTCAGTCTTTCTACCGTAAAAAGTTGTGAGATCCATGTAATACCAAGTCGGTTAATCTATTTAGT
>DWQW01010303.1:0-12264 GCA_018249695.1 Heliconius erato demophoon | reverse complement strand
ATATACCTACTGATGTGCTCACCAAGCCGCTATCTGGTGATCATTAATCTTCGTACAACAACCTTCTGTTTTGCTCGTTATGGCAAATTTAGAAGGTATTTAAGATTTTCACATATATATTTATTTTATTTGTTTATATAGTTGATAAACTAACTGACTAACAGGGATATAATATAGTACATTAAAACATGAACCTGAAAAAAATTTAAATGTTTTATTGTTATGAAAAGCTTGTATATTTTTCTAGTTTTCCTAGCGATAAGTAACTAAAAAGTTAAAGAAAATAAGATTTTCATTATAACAATTTATCTAATCTACTTGAGGCCGGTCGTGACGCAAGGGCACAAAACGTGACTATAAACATGATTGGTTGTGGGTTCGATTCCCTCGAGAAAATGAAATAGTTATTTAAATTTATGTTATATAAATTCCTTCATGTATATTCATTTCTTCGCTCTAGTGTCGAGCAAAGCGCAGCGTTGAGTTCCGCCACTCAGCACGCAATGCCTCGAGAATTCGGCGGAAAGTGGAGAACAGAGTTTCTTAAGACTAGATTCCCTTTGCCTACCCTCTGTGTGCAGGTGCATATAGGGTGAAGTCGATTTGGTTTTTTTCATATAGTCACTCACTCTATTACCCTTTATAGAACAATAATGTTTCCCCTGTCACTAATTACTGTATTATATGAGGTACAAAATACAGAGTATCGATTATAGACTAATATTAGAAGCGAATAATTTATATAGTTTTGTTTTTTTTCAGTTTGTTTTGCGGTCTTTTTTTAAAAAGAATTGCTATTGAACTGAAACATTCATATACATATCTTTAACTGACATTTCCACATTTTGAGCTAAAAATATATTATTTCAAACAACATTTCTACTTTTTCTATTATTTTTAACTTCCTTAAGATAACTATCACTGCGTCTCCCACCCGTTGTATAGTGTAATTTTAACTAATCACTCCATTACAAAGTTAGAGCGTCGACGTCAAAGTGTTTATTAAATGAAATCACTATGACAGTATGTGAGCGTTGTTCTTAGTTACAATATCTATTCTACTTTAGTGTGTGGAAAATTTCTCAGTGACACCTGTTCGTGTAGTGTTGCCAAGTGTTGAAATATTATTTTTATATTTCCTTATAATATTTGAGACATTTTATATATTTATTTAGTTATATTTCGGAAATATTTAAAAAAATACCAACCTCTTATGTTTAAAAACGAGGCATATATTTTTCGACTATATATTAAAATGTTTAAACATTACAATAATAGTCAATAATCATTAATCAAATAACATTTATATATCATTACATACATGTATCTCTAATTTTTCTTCATTCACACGACAAGATACGTTAATACAACTGTGTTATATTATTTAATTTTGTCGACGTTACTAGTATTTTCAATATTTAAAATATTTATTAGTATTTTATATATATAATAGTTATATTACAAAACAATGGAGACAACCGAAAGATTATAAAAAAAATAGTGCTACAATACTAGCTTGGAACAGTTCAAAGTTTCAAGTTTTTAAAATTCAAAATGACCTCACTTGGAATACCTACAGAAGCTCCAGTCCACACGTTGCTTTTCACTTCGGCGTATACGCAGAAAATAGTTAATGTCATTAATAAAAAGGTAAGTGTTAATTTAAACTCGGTGTTATGTTCCACCATTTAACACGTAATGTCTCTAAAATTAAGCTAAAAGTGGGGAATGAAGTGTATTAAAACCAGGTTTCAACGGAGACTCTTGTTTTACTGTAAACTACTGGACTTGAAAAGTAAAAACTTAAGATTTGGCATGTAGGTTATGGAGTGTATGGGATCACTTAGAAAGAATTTCTCGAAATTTCTACGAGTACAAAAAAAAACCAAAGATTTTCCATTTTTTATTTTTTTCATGACATGGTTTAAATAAAAATACGTAAAATTGTGGGCACATATTTTAAAATTGTGTCAACTATTATAAAAAAATCATGCGCATACGCACCCAAGGCCTCTAACAAATCCATACTATATTTACAGAGATATTTAATTAAACACTTCAGTAGCTGATAACGGAGAAACAAACATAGCGTCACGGACGTCACTAACATTCATAACTATCCACCTGTTTATTGTCATTTGTCTTAATACAATATAATCTTCTAAAAGCCGTTCTGAGACCGCTCCTGTACCAAATAGGGTTCCCTAAACAGTGTAATTAGAATTAATGGCTTTATATATTGTATACTATACAAATAAGGCCGTCTTAGTCCGGAAGATAAGCCGTGGTAGCCAGATGGACAGTGGACTGCAAACGCAATGGTTGCAGGTTCGATCCCAACTCGGGTAAATGAAGAAATTTTAAAGTATTTAACCATGAAAATGATTGAAACTTTCTTGATTCTTTGATTAGAACATTTGATATTTACAAACAGTTAATAATATTTTATTTTAAATAGATTCAACATTTTTATGTACATATCTATTATCTAGCATAGCAATAGCGTAAGTAATGCGCAGTTGTACGGTAACAAAAGTAAATATAAAATTCATTGCGTTTAGTTTATATTAATTTTGATTATATTTTTTAATTAATGTTATGAATTTTTTTTCTATGTTTGCTATTATTTTTTCTTTATATGTGGTTGTGCCAAAAATATTTCTTTATATTTCTTATTTCTTACTTTAAGGTGCAACTTTTATCTGACGTTATAACATGGATGTCATTACCCAAATAATGTTTATTTTTTATAAGGAACCCTCGATTTTGTAGTATATTTTTATTGAACAACCTTAGATTAGGCCTTGACGTCAGATGTAGATTAGATACTTAAGTATACTTATTGTAAATCAAAATAGTGTATAAATATTTAGTTTCTAAACTACAGGAATCTAGGGTTATGATACTCTGTACCCATTAAAACACTACCGTATCCGATTTGCTACCGAATTCAGGAGTCATTGCGTGTTGAGTGGCGAAACTCAATGGTTTGCCTTGTTACCAGAGCGATCAAATGAAACAAATAAATATTTAGTTTCCTTGAGTAGGAGTCAAATATACAATCGTTAACAGGCGCACGTATAACCTACAACAACAACAACAATAACAACATTTTTTTAAATATTTAATTAAAAATTAAAATAAATCAGCTTCACGCTGTATCCCGCAAACAGCAGGGTAGACAGAGTGAACTTAGTGTTAAGACACTGCGTTCCCCACTTTCTGCCGAATTCTGGAGGCATTGCGTGTTGAGTGGCAGAACTCAACGCCGCGTTTTTACCTCGAGACGAGGTATTGACGAGTCGGTTTTACAGTCACACTTTGTGCCCCTGCGCCTCAACAGGCCTCTAAATATTTAATTAAATATTATTAATAGTATTTTATGTGGATATTTTTTAAAATCATATATTATTTTTGTTCTATAAAATATGTTTTATTAATAATTAGTAAACATATTGATTATTTAGTGCAACAATGAAGTATTTACACAGTTTGAAATAATGCAGCATTTCGTCATTGTTCGCAATGCTATGAGAGATATGTACATATGTATGTAGATTGCTTGGTTGTTCTGTTTTTATTCTAATAATATATTTATAAAGTTGCTGTGTAATCTCATAATATCCCATATGTTTTATACATGTATATATATTTTATATCCACATCAAAAGTAATAAAATTGTCTCATTAAATAGATTGGGAAAATATCATTATAATGATTATTTATCTACATTTACAATCAAATAAAAAGAAAGTAAAATAAAACACACAAATTGGATAAATTGAACACTAAGTCATCTTCATCAGACTTCATCGGCATACTCAAAAGGAATTTACCAAAAGTACTGTATGGTACATTCTTAGCGCTCGAGGTCTGACCGGAGGTAGAGTGGCTTCTGCTAAATCTGATGCTGACTCTCTCGGCGGTCCCTCATGTCTGAGGATTGCGGCCGGCATCAAGGTTGCATCTAGGTCAGATGATCTGCCTCCACTGGTCCTCTATCCAGCGCGTCACTTATAACCGTATAGAAAAATTATTCAATAACTTGATCGATCTTGACCATCGTGGTGAACGACCGCACAATCTTTACCTTCTTTTTTATTTTGGTACATAAAAATATAGATATCCCCTATCCGAATAAGGTTAAATAATAAACTCGTCGAAGCTAATTTTATACAAAACTAAAAGCGAACATAATTTGCCACTGCTATAAAAATATTGAACATTTTTATCCGAGATTAACTCTAGAAATCTGTATATTTGTACATTAAAAATCGCCTTGAACGCGTTGAATTTTATAGCCAATTTTATGGCTTTAATCAAATTGATTCCAATTTTGAACTCGTTACTTTTGTAGGATTATATTTTTACTTATTATCTATTATTCCTTACAAATCTCTACTGGTTTCATATCTTTTGTTAACTTGATTTGGACTACAACCTACTACTAAATCGATCATTCAGACAGCTACGTCACACATTCTATATGTTAGACTCATAGTATGATAAATATTTGAATATTTTTCTGAAACACTCTTGAGACCCTAGTTCTTTAAAAATCATCTTACACTAGACCATTATTAAATATTAATTATTCTGAATAATATTATATAAATACTCATTTATCCTCATCTATTTGATAGATTTCAGAGTTCCCAATTTTAAATCAACAAGTTTGAGAGCTGTTAGGGCAGTCAAAATTATTAATAGCAAATTGTTCCTAGTTAAGAGAATAGATTCGATTAAAAGTTGAATACCCTCAATTAAGGAACACAAGTGAATGGCTATCAAACAATTTCCTTTTGTTAAAGCTTTATAATTGGTTATTTTGCTTCAGCTTGCTTTGATTTTTAATAATGGGGCATTGGTCCTTTGTTATTATGAATTTATTTGGTTAAATAAATTGTGAGGAATATTGAGGCCAGTTGTGGCACAGAGGCAAAGTGGGAACAGATATGTCTTAATGGGAACGAAGTGTTTTATCACTGGGTTCCCAGCTTCCCTCTGCTTATCTTACTATTTGAGGGATACCATATAAAGCTAAAAAAAGGATCCATCACACTTTCGCCATTTTTTATCATATAATCGCAGTGCATATAACGAGTTTTTAATTTTTTTTTTTTCAAGTTTATCTGTAATTTTGTGGTAATACAGACAGGAAAAGTACCCTGTTAGGTTTTGATTATACGGCGAATTTCATTCAAAAGGCAGCAAAAAAGATGCAAAGACGCTTGTATGTTTTGGTTGCGTTGACTTCGATATTTGATTTTAATTTCACTAAATATCTCCACGCGGTCTTGAGATAAATAGTCTTAACAGAGGGACAACAAGGCGATGGGGGTTCCTTTTTATTTTGAGGAACGGAACCCTTAAAATAAATATAATACAGATTATACCTGGCTCCATATTAAATTTACAAATTTAATAAGAGGCCAGTCGTGGTGCAGGGTGACATGCGTGTAAAAGTAGACAAGTGGATAATGAAATATTTATTTATTATTATCATTTCTTCGCTCTGGTGTCGAGTTAAAGCGCGCTTTCAGAAATGATTCGAGAGTTCGGCGAAGAATGGAGAGCGGAGTATCTTTACACTTCTATACAACCAAAAAAAACTTACGCCATACATTTCATGTCATGCCAAGCGAATATTGATGAAAATTCGATAAACAATTTACTGGCGCAGCTTTTAAAGGTATTTATGAGAAATGGAGCCAAGAAACTCAACAGGTAGAACTCTTAATTAGTTCAGGTTTTCTTTGATGGAAATTAGGCGCGAGCATGTTGTTGAGTGATCAGAGTGTTCTTATAAACCATAAATTTACTCCACTTTGATCGTTGGTGTAGAGCCGCATATTAGATTTACAGTGTATTTTAATATAAACGTACTTTGTAATATAATTTGTGTTTAGTAAGAATGAGATGGTGAATTTATGTACCTATTCGTCTCTATATCTGCGGATGTAACGATGCTTTGCAAATTTAAAAGACCGCCGACATCTTTTTTCTTTCGTTGTTTTAATTTTTTATCATTCCTTTCGGGCGGAAAGTGCAGAAAGGAGTGCCTTGACACTTGACACTAGGTCCTGATAAGAGTCAACTTTAACTGTTATTTTCACTTTGGTGTTGAACATCCAAAAACTATAAATAAAAGACCTGTTCTATTTAAGCGACCACTGTAAAATATAAACCAATTAAGATTCTAGAAATCGTTTCCAAGGTCAAATTAATAGTCTTTTTAATTTAACTCTCCTCCATCCATTTGGTTTATATCTATTTGGACAAGGATCGTCGGATCTGTTATTTCAAATGAGATGCGCCTTTTCTATGCTTGGTGACCTCTGGCTAACAGTCCTGATTTATTTGTTTTGTTAAAAACTAACTTTTAAAATTCGAGTACTATCAGAAATTCCACCTCTGTGGTTCTGAATTCAAAATTTACTTTTGAAATTTTTAATTTTGTTATATTTCTTTTTTTTGCTTGGACAAAATATGGAGAAGTTATAGCAATACGTTATATTAATACGAAATTTTCAATACTTTTTGCTGTAAAATTCGCCAACAGAACGAAATTTCTTATATGTTTGATGCCGGTTAGCATTATACTCTCATACAATAATATTTTTATATCAATGATAGTACTTCAACGGAAAACATATCGGAGTATTTTATAGGTGCCGATACAGCAATAAAAGTTAAAAAGGGCATACATTTATTGCAAAATACAAAACTGTACAAGCTACAAGAGATGGCTGTAATAGAGAAGGATTATTGGAATATTATTTTTCGCTTTTAAGAAAAATAAGACTACGTGGTCTAGAGGGTCAGTAACTGACTGTGAGCGCGATGGTTGTGGGTTCGTTTCCCTTACTTGCCCTGTCAAGACAAGCCATCAAAATCTCTTATTCTGGTTTATTGCAGAAAACGAGTGTCTTGATAAGGAGCTTATTTTGCTTACCTAACTGTATACCTACTATATGCAGTGTGAAGCTACATTTTTGTTTATTTTACCTAAAATTGTGTTTTATAAATAGAACTTAGCTGCATTTCTGTTACGCTTATACTCTTCTGTAACTCTGGTAATTCATATGTCTCTAAATTTCGGCGGAAAGTGGGAAACAGAGTGTCTACACTAGATTCTCTCTCTCGGTCCTGCTATGCAGGAATAAGCGTGAAGCTACTGTTTCCATTAATAATTTAATTTATCTCGGAGAACTCGGGCAGACCGATCAAGTCAGAGATAGTGAGAGGTAAAATATACACATTATTTAGAATTTATTGTCGGACACGTTTCATTTGTACCAATGAAAAATATACTAACAGAATACAAGTACAAGGCCGGTGTATTTCCAGAAGTTACACTCGCAAGTAAATATTTATTTGATATGAGTGGCTTTTTAATATAGTACGAACGTGTTGTTTTAAAATAGAATATATCATGGTTAGATTAACTAATGATGTAAGTCTGTTTATAATTAAATCTACCTATATTTATGTTATAAAGATGATTAAATTGTTAGGTTGGACACGCTAATCTCAGGAACAACTTTATTCATATTGGAAGACGTTTTTTTGTTGGATATTTATGCTATTTATGGCGGATGGCTATAGCTTCAATGCTGTTTGAGCAAAAAAGCGAGATTAAGAATAATAAAACAAAAATAAAGAATAAAAAAATAAAAAAAAAATAAAAAAAATAAAAGCGAGATTCTTTCGCCAAAATTAAAAAAATATAAAAATAATTTATACAAGTACTTTTTAAGTGTAATCAACTGCTTTATGATCTATGTATTTATTTTAATTTTAAATAAAATTTCAAATGGCGACAACAAAAGAGTTTTCCATTAAAAAATTACATACATATTTAAAGATAAAATGTAATATTACACATAAGATTAGGTTTATGTATCCTAGTATCAATTAGGAACAATCCTAAAGTAAGTAGCGTAATAGCGTAAAATAAAACTTCAAACGATAGAGATGTTAAATAGTACGTAATTATTCTGAGATTGCCCCGCTATGAACGCGAAGACCATTAAACAAAGTAGCGATAGCAAAGTCATTTTCATAAATATTTTCCTTTGTTCTGAAACATCTCATCTTTAAATTTTAAGACCAGTCAATAAATTCGGAATATACAGGATGGAAGCGTCAGCGCTCCTTTTACGAGAGTGGCATATAGGGTAAAATATTTCAAACCCATACCTAAAGAAATTAATCAAGATTACTCAACAGTTTAGACGTAGGATTTTTTTTTTCATTTCACGATGTTTATCCATACCTGTATTTCGTGTGACGCAGTTACGCAAAGATACCAATAACGTAAACACATACTACCACAAAAATACTACTAAGCGTTGCCGATGTGCCACTTACATTCTCAAAAAACATAATAGAACGAGAAAGAGATAGAATAGAGACGAAATTCTATTTTACGAAATTCAATACCGCCGTCATTATTTGTTTTTCGGCGTTTTATTTTACAACGATAGTTTTATTAATTATTTATTTTAAAAAAAACACTTTTACAGTTTTGGAAAAATATCTTTTGTTTTTTGTTTTATTAGGTTTTTATGGAGTAGTTAAAACTGTAGTTTCATTTAAAGTGGTTATGACAAAAACACCCTGTATTTGTGACTAAGTGAAACTGACTGACAGACCGTACAGTGATTGATGGGACACTTGGTTCAAATATATCGTAACGGTATAAAACAGTATAAGTAACAATGTAAACCAATATTATATTAAATCAACCTTTATTTCTATCGGTACAGTCAGATTCTTCAAAATCGATACAAGATAGGAATGGAAATGCTGCAATTCGATGTAATATATAGCTCATTTGAACGTCAGGTCTTTAAAAACTATTTTCTGCAAGGAAATGAAATTTTATCTCTATTTTTACTACTTTTATCTATTTTAAAGTTTCATGATACATAATATTTAATTTTTTTTATAATAATATTATTGATTACATATTTAAACTACTTATGCATATCTAAATACAGAGTCAGTAAAAACAAGTTAGTAGTAAATCATTTCGGTCTCCATGTAACTTTTATTTAGAAACAAAATCTATAGTGATACTATTAATAACAATTTTGCCGAGAAATTTCTACGTTGTAATATTTTTTTCACGCGAGTGGAATTCAAACTAGTAATTATGACTCTGGAGGTATTACTCCATTTAAGAAAGTGTGTTGTGCAGCGGAACTCAACGCCGCGCTCTTGCCTCGACAAGAGAGCAAAGAAATGGAAATATAAATTTACAAAAATATTTCATTTCCTCGAGGGAGATCGAATCCAACCAGTCGCGAGTTGATTCTGATTTAATCGTACGTTTTTAAATAAAATTATCTATTTATATAATTGGCAAAACAACAAATGTTATTGTATTTTCAGCTCATGTATAGTGATGTTCCAATAAGTCATTCCATGATCATTTCCAATGACTACAATCCTCTGATAATCTCCTCCACGTTTTACGGGTGTGTAGCTAAATCCTTGGCTTCACGGGATTGCGGTTCATGTATAAATTAAAGCCAACAGTCATAAATTGCTCCAAATAGCAGTAAATTCTTGCATAAAGAGAGCTTAGAAATTATGTTTTTTTCGGACAATTTTGAACAGTTTTGAACAGTTATTTTACGTTACAGAACAGGATTAGACGATGGATTTTATATCATATATTAGTTTGATCTAAAAAAAGAGTAAAATTTTGAAAATTGTTAGATGTAAACATCATTATTTCTATTGATTTCGTAGATATTCCCCGTCAAACGATGAGAAAGCGTCTTACCTATTTTTGATTATATTATTATCACACCGGAAATCTTTCCAGTTGAATGTTTCTTTGTTTTTATCAGAAATAAGTGATTGTTCATTTTCACTAGGCCTAAAGTAAGGTATTTAAGAGCTTTAAAGTCTAATACAGATTTTTCTCACTATTGATTGGACATAACTTACAAGATATACCTTTAACAAAATTAATATAATCATTATTAAAGAAATAAAAAGAAATTTATGTCAATCATGACAAACATTTCACACATTTTTCCTACAAAATATTGCAAATATATGATTGTATCGATTATCTTTTATAGCACCTACACATTCCTGCGCAATTCTCTCCACGTTTGTTGCAGAAGCTGCGTTAAGAGGCAATTTAGAATTTGAGAAGCGTGAGTCACGCCCAAAATCAAGATCAGATTTCGTATAAGATTTGCGAAGCTTATTATGATAATGCTCTTCAAACATTAAGGTGTCTATTTACAAGTATTTACTTTGGCATCTATTGTAATATAAGTAATATATTTTAGTTTCATACCTCAATTTAGTAATATTATTGGCATATGTTAGCGAATTTATGAGGTGTATGGAACTCAAAATAGAAATGATACATTTGGAATTTCTTGTTTGAAATAATGAGGAAACTAGCTAGCTTAAATGGAGTTCTTTCTAATTTACTTAGAAATTTCAAGAAATCTTAATGTATCCTTATACTCCCAAAGGAATCTTTATACCAAGCTTTCTGTTCTCAGTATTTTTATTTTTATTACATCTTGTATATATGTATGCAACTTATATACCCAGTTTGTAAATAACACTTAGCTTTGTTTGCAATAAAAGACAGCATCCGAAATATATAGGTATCCTTCTTATTTCCATTTTTTATTTCTTATTTCCGCTGTATCCTGTAGCAGTTTGGCAGAGAAAACCTAGGAACCTAGTATTAAGAGCCGTCCTCGACCCGTTATTATTAAAACACTTCCTTCCCTCACTTTCCGCCTAAATTTCGAGGTATTGCGTGTTGACTGGCGAAACTCAACGCCGCGCTTTGCCTCTTTACCAGATTGGGGAAATGACAATATCAACTATTTTATTTCTTCGAGTGGTAATCAAACTTTCAACTTGTCCAACAGTGGTCTTAAGACATGAGTATGCTAGTGCATCTCCACTAGCATACTCATGCCTTAAGACCACTGTTGGCCATAACTTTTATTTTATATTATTGTCATTTGTGACATTATAATAGTTTTCAGTGATATTTTATACCAAAAACAAGATATTGTTATAATGCATAAGAACGTTCGCGTAAATTTCTATTAAATCTCAGGTGACACGAGCGAAGTTATAACAAAACAAATTCTAAAAGAAAATACCTGTGAAGGTAGGAAGAGCGAGCTATTCTGTAATAACCTTTGTGTACGGCGTTAAGTCAAGGCATTCGTCTCGTTCTATACACTTTAATGCTAAATGATAAATATTAGTATTCCTTTGTTTTAGTGAGAATATTTTGTGAAATTGGTGCAAGCTGGTGCATCGTTTTGTGAAATTCTTGTGTAATAATATATATTTTTAGATTCACGCTGTGTGCTGAACCTAGGGTCAAGACACTCTGATCCTTACATTTGGGTTCCCCAATTTTCGAGATACTTTTTGTATTGAGTGGCGGAACTCAAAGCCGCGATTTTACTGGTTACCAGAGCGTAGTAATTATATATGTCATTCCTCAGGGTCCCGTCGCTTTTAGATACTATATTGCTGCGCGACGACGGCCTTTAAATAATAATAAATTATAATTAATAACTAAATCATTATTAATCACTAAATGGTAATTAATTATTAGATTATATTAATTAATAAATCGTAATTCATTATTAAATATTAATTGTCTCTATGACACTTTTAGGCTTGACACATTGGCTTTGCGTAGAGACGTCTCCTCGCTGTGCGTTCTCTATCGCATTTATCATGAGGAGTGTTCTTAAGAACTGTTTGACCTGTTACCTGTTGCCGGATTGTCTTACCACTGAGCTCCCAGGTTCCCTCTGCATACCCTGTTATGTGCGGAATATAGCTTGAAGCTCAAAAATATCGATACAATGAATAATGACTACAATGAATTATTTCTTTCATTTAAGAAAAGAAATAAACCACACATTTCATTTTTTTCTTGTTCTATGCGAAAAATCCCAGATGTTGAAACATAAACAACATTTATTGAACAAGTTTTTTCATTTCCAGAACCATATATTGTGAAATAATACCATTGCTAGTCGTAGTTTTTGGCCAATTTGGTCGGGAATAGTTTGGAAATTTTATTACTTTTTCTGATAACAATATAACAATCTTTTTTAATTGAATGTTATTCAAATAAAATGTGCTGTTGTGAATTTTTATACGACATTGAATTATAGATTATTATTTTTTTAAATCTGTCGCTATAGATAAATCGAAACCACCGAACTAGTATTTTCGTGATG
>DWQW01010302.1:0-12264 GCA_018249695.1 Heliconius erato demophoon | reverse complement strand
ATTTTACTCTTTATTATTTCATCACACTATCAAGATATCCTATACTAACTATTGAATATAGAAATCACTACAGTGATAAGGTCGCCTTTGCATATTATCTTTATACGCAAAATGCGTTTATTTATTTATTTTCTCTGTATTTATATTGGTATTTTTATTTTTCTTGTAAAATATGTATTTCCTTTACGTATGCAATAAAGAGTGTTATCTATATATCTTTCTACCTTTTTTATAGGAACCAATTACGTTTGTATGTCAATTTTTCAACCGCTAACACGCACATTATAATGGAACGTATAACTGTGACCACTATGTATGTAGCGGCTGTTGCCGCAGCTAGTGAAACTGATCGTTCGTGTATTTCTTTAGAACTAACTGTGTAAATAAATAATAATTATATATAATAAAGAAAACGTTTCTTTTAATATATTTTATATTTAAATAAATAATTATGTATGGGCGTATATTGAAAATGTATAAAACCTTTTTTGCATAGATTAAAATAACAAAATATATTGCTTCTATCAAGTCAATATCATCATTATTTGTAGTTACAGATAAATATAAAAAAATATAAGGAATACTACTGTCATCACAAAAAAAAATAAACAATAGGGTACCCAAATACAGCGTGTCGCCATAGTGACGGTCTATGGGTAAGATTAGGCACGCAGCCCAACGGTTCAGCGCATTACAAGCCTACACACTGACACACTTACCCGCTTCGACATAATGAGATCATACATCGCTAAAAGGAATTATAGTGAAACCACACGAGCAAAAGAAAAGTAACGTCTTGTAATAAGTATCCGTGAGAAATCGCCCTTTGCCATATGGTAAGCGGCACCGAAAATTGAGAACGGGAGGGCCGTTCTTGAGGAATGGAATTGGGAAATGGTTTAATTATTTTAAGGTTGAAATTGTTATGTGAAGTTTATTGTTATATTGCAGATTTTTTCTTTATTTTGACAGCCATTGTATATGTATTTTAATACAATACTCTCTCTCTTACTATGACACTCCGTTCCCATGAAGACATTTCGTATTCAATGGCGGAACTCAACGCCACACTTAGCCTCGTCATCAGAAAAATCCACTTTTAAATATTTCATTTAGGAAATACGCGACTGATCTAATACTTAAACTGATTTTAAGACTAATATATTTTAACAAACATTTCAAAATATTTCTTTATATATTTATTTTAACAGGATCTTTCTAGGCAAATAACAAAATAATGTGATCAGAAATAAAACATAATTTCATATATAACCAAAAGTTTTACCAGTTTTACTGTACTTCATTTCAATGCAGAATATCTGCAATGGGGTATTGGTAATTTGTGATATAACGCGTGCTTGGAACAACGCCAGCAATGCAGATCGCAGCTTCCAAAAGGAGAGAATTATTGTCGGTGAACGTTTGCACCAGTATTCAGTTTTATATTGGCACAAACTCTGTGAAAATCAAAGGTAGGGTAGGGTCATTCATCTTAATATTCTACTATTATTTTCATTGATCATCACTATTGTGGTGCAAAAAGAACGTGATGGACGTCATAACTATTAGTTTTTTTATTACTCAAACAGGGTAGGCTGAGGAAGCCTAGTGTAAAGACACTGCTACCCTCTTTCTAGCGAATTTTGGAGGCATTGTGTGTTGAGTGACAGAACTCACCGTCGCGCTTTGCCTTAACACCGTAGCGAAAAAATGAAAATATTAAATATTTCATTTCTTCAGTGGAAACCGTTCTAACTCTCACGTTTACAGTTACCAAAAAAAAAATACCCCGAATTGGGAAACGAAATATATATTTAGAAATAATAATATATTTAGAAATAATATCATAAGAAAAATACCAAAAAAAGACTTTAAGACAACTAACTGACTGTTACACAAACAAAAACTTATAAAAGTGAGCTTTCAATAAATCTCTCTTGAGCAAAGGTTGGGTAAGTGGTACAGCAACGGCAGGTTGATCGTAAACGTCGAGTACCTAACAGTTGCTACACTATATCGTGTTATATATGTAGGGCCACATCCGACATTTACACAAAGAAACCGGGTTACAGCCATTACCGCTTTCTGCCTATCCTCTTTTCACATTTTTTTTATGTAAATATATATATAAGTAGAATGATATATAAATATTATAAATTAGTTCTTTTTTTTATACTTTCATGTGGATTACATGAGACCAGTCGTGGCGCAGGGGTACAAAGTGTGACTGTAAACACAACTGATTGTGGATTCGGTCTCCACTCAAGGAAATAAAATATTAACTTAAATTTATATAAATATTTGATAAATTTGTTTTGGTGTAAAGCACAGCGTTGAGTACCGCCTCCTCCTCACCTCCAGAATTCGGAGGAAAGTGTGGAACGGAGTGTCATAACACTAGGTTACCCTGCCTACCCTGCTGTGTGCGGGATACAGCGTGAAACTGACTTTTGATAATTTGATCTGGATTACATTGATATATATTGTGGGGTAAACTAAAAAAGTGCTTTTACGGATATGACATAATGATATGCAAATAAAAAAAACGTGTTTCGCAAAAAGTCGCGAGAAAAAGTGAAAGCTTTGCCTTGCCTCATTAAATGTCAGGATTAAACGTATCGGATAAGCGTTAAGTACTTATTGTAAATAACGTATTAAACTAATTGATCTTCGCTTTATTTAATAGAGGTAAGCAGATTGAGGCGAGTCGGCAGTGGCGCAGGGGCACGCACGCGGCGTGTGACTGTAAGCGCGACGGGTTGTGGGTACGATTCCTTTTCGGGGAAATATTTAATAGTTTATGTTCTTCGCTCTTGGTGTCGAGGCAAAGCGCGGCGGTGAGTTCCACCACTCAACATGCAATGACCTCCAGAATTCGACGGAAAGAGGGGAGCGGAGTGTCTTAACACTAGGCTGCATCTGCCCTGCTACATGCACCTTGTAACGCACAGCATTTCACCTCTAACACCATATAAGCCTTGAAATAGTGCACATATATAAATTTATAGCGTAAATTGACATTTGATATATCGTAGCCAAATTGGGGACAGCACCTTTTCCATGGTCCGAGTAAAATTGAACCCACATCTAATATAGGTAGTATTATAATAGATTGTTTAAAAATTTATAAAAAATAAACACATCAGACAAGAAATATTGTTAATCAGACATCAAAAGATTTATTTAACAATGTATCAATACTAGATTTTGTTTATTTATAAAAGCCAACTTATGTGCTGTACACGTCCGGTGTCGCCAAATACCTCGAATTATTACGTAGTAAACCTTCTTAGAACAGCTTTATAAGTAGTAGCCCAAATATAAATTAGCTTTACGCTGTATCCCGCTCAGCAAGGAACCTAGTGTTAAGACACTCCGTTTCCCACTGTCCGCCGAATTCTGGAAGCATTGCGTGCTGAGTGGCGGAACTCAACGCCGCGCTTTGCTTCGAAATTAAATATAAATGTAAACAGTTGCATAACCCATATTGTATAGCTATACCATATTATACTGATTGACCAGTCGATAGCTAAAGTCAAACAGCGTGGTCATTTCCGTCGCCATAACTGGCACCGGAGATGCGATGGAGTGACCACATATACAAAATATAGAGTATAACTATTATATTAACAGTAAAGCGAAGCAAATATGTAATTATATATTATTATTATTATAAAAACAGTTTCACAGAGCAGCAGTTTTCAAAGTAATTACACTTTTTTTTATATTTTACATACTTTATTATGTTGTATTTCGTCTAAACAGAGAAATATATCATAATATATCGACACACCACTGATTATTTAAGTCTTTTTTGATTGATAAATTTTCATTAATTTTTCATATTAGTACTTCAATATGTTCTAAATACTTATCTTCATAAACTAAAAATTAAACTTTATATTAAATTAAAATTGTAATTAATTATTAGTTTTAATTATCTAAAATTTAAACTGTTAAGTTAATTTCACTTTATATACACTTGAACAATGAATTAAGGAATTTGAGGACACGTTACCACTCAACCGTAAAGACCACCTCCCCAAGTGGATCGAGTGTCGGTTGCAGGAAAAGGCTACTTAAATTTTTATTTAAATTAGTATTGTTTTACACGGGTTCTATATATTTAATTAAGACTGGCGTTGTAAAATGAGTATTATGAAAAAGTACCAAAATTTAAATTTATTTAAAAATAAATCAGCTTCACGCTGTGTCCCGCACACTGCAGGGTAGGCAAAGGGAACCTAGTGTTAAGATACTCCGTTCTACCGATTTCTGGAGGCATTGCGTGCTGAGTGGCAGAACTCAACGCCGCGCTTAACCTCGACACCAGAGCGAAGAAATGGAAATATAAATTTAAGTAAATATTTCATCTCCTCGAGTGGGGATCGAACCCACAACCAGTCGGTTTTACAGTCACACTTTGTGCCGCTGCGCCACGACTGGCCTCCTTAAATTTATTTAAATAAAAATTATTTAAATTGAAATTTATTTACTAATAGTAAAGTTCCCCTAACAAAGCGTGCTACTGTAGACTAAACTATTTAAATGTTCAACAATCGTCTAAATCTATGTAGATGCTGGCCTTCACTAACAACCCTAACAATTATTCACCCCAAGTATTTCATAATTCCAAGACTATCCCCACGTTGCGTGTTCTCACGGCCTCTTATCGACTTTTATAGAAATATTGTGTTGATAACCGTATTTTATCAATACAACAGAAAGATAACTAGAATAACGTAAACGTTAACAGAAAGATTGTGGCAGATTAGAACCTGAGACCTGATAATACTAGCTCAGTGTAACTGGAAATTAAAATTAAATCAGCTTCACGCTATATCCCGCACACATCAGGGTAGTATCAAATTCTGGGTGCATTGCGTGTTAAGTGGCGGAGCTCAACACCGCGCTTTTCTTCAACTCCAAAGCGAAGAAATGAAAATATACATTTACATAAATATTAAATTTCCTCGAATGGGGATCGAACTCGCAACCAATCCCGTTTATAATCACACTTTGCGCCCCTGCGCCACGACTGGCCTCGTTGCTATAGTCGGTAGTGCTTTTAATAACGCACCCGAGTCTACATTTACAAACTAACTTCTAGAGTATCATATACAGACGATATTGAACCTTTGTCGCGTAACGGTGATTAAAATTCCAGGCCATGGGGCGTTTAAATTAAATTCTCCTCGCGTTCAGTGACGACGGGTGATGCACGGTGTGTTAGGGACGTGGTTGGGGTTACAGATTTCGCATCACAACAATAATGTCTTTTATGAAGCGTTTACCTGTATCGAAAAATACATTCTTTCGATGTGAATGTGTTGCTAGGAACGAATTCCAATAGCAGTTTTTTTATTTTTTTTTAGTTAGCGTCACGCTGTATCCCGCGTATAGTAGGGTAAGCAGAAGGACTCAGTGTTAGGTCACTCCGTTCCTCACTTTCCACCAAATTTTTGAGAAATTGAGCTTTGCCTTGTCACCAAAGCGAAGAAATTAAAAATATTATTAATATTTATAAATATTACATATTATTAATAATAAAAATGACGATTTAATCCCCCAACTGGGAAACGAACCTACAATCGCGTTTTTCTCTCACTCGTGTCACTGTGCCACGATGGCCGCTTAAAAAAATTGAGTAAACGTAAAAATTTAGTAGGCATTTCGATTTATGCTTTGAATTAAAGCTCACAAAGCACAAATACACTTTTGCAAAGTACCAATTTTTAGAAGCGTTTTGAGATTTCTTTTATGATTACGATTTCTTACGTCCTTCAAATTGGAAAGAACGGTGCTTATTACTTTTACACTCAGCATTCCAAACTCAAGTGCTGTGACAAGTATACTCGAAGGATGAAGAACGTTTACTTGTTCTTAAAAACAATACGGGCCAAGACCATCTATTGTAGTTTACAAGGGCATATAACAACAATGGCTGTAGTGCAGGTAGCGGTATGCGGGCAGCGGGTTCCAAGATGTGCCCGTTTTCGTACCAGCCGGCCTGGCAGATGTTCCAGATTTTGTAATCGGAATTTGATTAACTTCGGACCATATTGGTTTACTGACAGGTGCCAAGTTAAGCATATTTACTGTTTGTGAGAGTCTTATTTGGCTTGCCATGACTAATATTTTATATAAATAATTTAATTTAAATGTAATAAAATTATGACATTGCAAAAATTATAAGGAAATATAATTGTCATAGTTATATTATGTTTAAGGAAGATTATTTATAGTATTTACACGAAATATCGAAATCGGTATAAGAGTAAATTAATTGTTAATTGTAAATTTTCCCTTTTTTTAACTTAAATTAAAAAATCTTGAATACCTATAGGTAAGTACTCACACTCACACTGCATTATGCACTATCTAACATATACCTGATATATCTATTTACCTCTAAGATAAGAAGAAAAATGTTTAAAAATATTACACAAGAAACATTAATAATTCTAATATTTTTTTCTTTAAACAACTGACAATTGCAACAAAAAAATATATTTCTATTAATCAAATCCTTGTTTGTTATATCCTATTAATAAGTTATTATGAATATTAGTATCTGTGTAATTAAGTGTAATATGTCTATGGCTGCCATCACAAGGGTGGTCCTTCGGGCGTTAGAGTTATATTTAGGCTCACACAGGTTCAACGATGTGTGATAGGCTAAGGCCAAGTTAATCGATAATATTTATACATACATATACACAAAAATCTTTATAAATTCTATATGAATCATGGTTTTTTTATATGAATTTAAAACTAAAAAAATCTAAAATAATAATAAGAAATATCGACAGAATAATAAAGCACAGTGACCTGGTTTTGAACCAGCTAATGTAGGGTAAACTTTATGATAAAACTAAACATATAAATGAAGAATTATTTTACGCACATCAACACTAGGTAACCCAATGGGAAACACAATAACCACTGTTCCACTAAAACACGACGTTTCACGCTTCACTAAATGTCATCCACTGTTATAAACTTCCCGTGTACACTGAACAAAACTTTTAAAAGACTTTTATTATTATTTTTTAATTTTTTTTTTCCACGAACAAAAATACGACACGAGTGTCGCGTGGTCCGGGCACGTAGCAACTGTTTACAAACGACACGCTTTGCTCGTTGCACCCATCAACGTACACTAGGCAACACTGAATTACCATTTTGCACCTTATTTTTATAGCTATAGAGACCTAAATAGAACGAATATGAAACCTAATAGCAGCCTATCTTACACTACAGTATGGCTTTCATAGAAAAAGGGCACGTAACGATAAGCATTATCATATTGTCGGCGGGTCTACCCATGTCGCAAGCGCAAATTTTTATTATTTGTATATTGTATTTTATATTTTCATTTCTTCGCTCTGGTGTCGAGGCAAGCGCGGCGTTGAGTTCCGCCACTCAACACGCAATGCCTAAAGAACTTGGCGGAAGGCGGGGAACGGAGTGTCTTAACACTAGGTTCCCTCTGCCTACCCTGCTTTGTGCGGTATACAGCGTGAAGTTTATTTTTGTATTTTATATATATCTTTTTCTTATTTTCGTTTAAATTCAACTAAAATTGTTAATAATTAATCTTTACAAAAGTTATATGGGCGATAAAGATGTAATGTTCTATTAAAATATAATCTTTCATAAAAAAATATTTAGAAGACTGTGTTTACGATTGTAAAAAGTGGCCGACTTAGATGTTTTGTAGGTCAATTTATATTGTGATGATTTGCTTTTAAATATTTAGCTATACGTACTGCTCTAAGTTTAAAACACGACGAGAAATCTTTGTACTTATTATTCATTAAAAATTAAAAGTACTAAACTAGTGGGAACCAGAAGTGTCTTAATGAGAACGGGGTGTCTTAACTCTAGGTTCCCAGGTTCCCTCTGCTTACTTTGCTATGTGCGGAATACAGCGTGAAGTTTATAGTATTAATTAAAATTATGCTTTAATTTAACTTAAAATATTAAAAAGATAGCTTGTTTTAAATAATGAAACATGAGGAAGATAAAAAGAAATAACTTTACGTTCAAAATAAACATATTTCTAAATCCGAAAGCTTTTTCACACTTGTAAAATAAAACAAACGGGATTCACAATTATAGATCGGACGCGGTTCTACCATTTTTTTAACTAAACATTAGTCTTGCGCATTTTGCCCGTACCTATTTGAAAGTCACGTTACCACTCAATAACGGCTAACGACACAGAATAAAATATTTACATCTTTCAAATGATTTTTTTTATGTTTTATCAGCTTCTCGGAAATGAACGCCACGCTTTGTCTTGACACCAGAGCGAAGAAAATGAAAGTATAGTATATAAAATATTTCGTTTCTTCGAGTGGGAATCGAACTCACAACAAGTCGCACTACGACTGACCTCTAAAAATGGAGTTATAGTCGATATAAAATATTTTATTTCAGTATTTATAGTTTCAGTTCGTCATATTTAATGAATATTATGAGTAGTTTTTACTAATGTAAACATAACACTAATAAATATAAGACATTTTGTAGGGAATCTTCAAAGCGCAGAAGGGCAAACATTGGGTAAAAATAGATTTTAACTATTAATTTGGGAGTATAGTATATATAGGTGATGGTAACATTGAAAGTTGTAGAAAGACTGTTTACACCTCACTGAGATTTATAGCTGCGAACGCCGGAAGAACGGAATAAACATAAGTTATTATTATTATAAAATGAGTTCTTTAATTATTTTTTAGGACGAGCCAGTTGAACATAAAATCACATCGTTATGTTACGTTGTATGGAAAGCACACGAAGGAGTTTATACGGTAAAAGAAGTGATTTATTTATTTTCTATTTCATTTTATAAAATGACAGTGAGAGATAGTACAATGACAAAAAGACAATAAGAATTGTAGAGGTCAGTGGTGGCGCAGAGGCACAAGGGTGTGACTGGTTGTGGGTTCGATCCCCCTTCGAGGAAATGAAATATTTATTATCATTTATATTTTTATTTTTTCACTCTTGTGTCAAGACGAAGCGCAGCGATAACATCCGCCATTCAACAGGCATGCCAGAATACAGTGTGTGCCTGATACAGCCTAATTTTTTTTACAATTTCTTAAATTGTAAAATAAGTCCAAATCGTTTAATTTATAGCAAAATCAAATGATGATTCTGTCAAGTACGAAAAACGACTAACGATGCACGTGGGCTCTACCATAGGACCCTACGAAACCTAAGTAGATTCTTAACAATGATAAGCAGAACTAGTTTTGAATTGTATACAATTCAAGACGGTAAAGCAAATATTATATTTCATAATACTTAGCGACTCTTGCTTATATTACAAGGTAAAGGTTGTCATTGTTATAGTTTAACAAAATGATTTATTTTTTGGATTTAATCTGGTTTTTCCCGAACACCCCAGATTACGCAGAGGGAACCTAGTGTCAAGATACTCCATTCTTCATTTTCCGCCGAATTCTGAAGGCAAAAAATCGAGACCAGAGCGAAAAAATGAAAATATTAAATATTTCATTCATCGAGTGGGAATCAAACCCACAACCTGTCCCGTTTAGTAACACGCTTGTGCCCCTGCGCCACGACTTGCCTCGTGTTTTAATTGATTTAAGAAATAAATGCCCTATACATTACAATAACACAAAGCATCTAACGCAATGCTTAAATACAACCGGAAATTGAAGAAGGAAACCATTTGAACAACTTTCTCTGTCATAGCAAAAACAAATCATCTTTTACATAAATGACAATGACATTTCTCGTTCGAAATAATACATAGTTTATTTATATATTCTAGAGTTAAATTGAGTTCAAAAATTTAAACGAAAAATCTATTTAATTTAAGTAAATAAGAAAATTTAAATATTTTTTTTTGATATTTTTACATATATTATTATATTATTACAAAACAATTCAAATGTTAAATTTGTAAAAAGCTCTTAAAAGTTTCTAAAGTTGTCGTGGTTTCTTTATCATTGCAATTACGTAATTGCTATTCAACTGCAGTTGCATAACACACTCATACATCCTGTAACATGGAACAAGCCTCGACATTTCCTAAGTTTTCAAATATGATATCAGCTTCACGCAGTATCCCGCACACTGCAGGGTAGGCTGAGGGAACCTAGTGTTAAGACACTCCGTTCCCCACTTCTGCCGAATTCTGGAGGCATTGCGTTGCGTTGCGGTTTTCGAATATATTTTTAATATATTCATTTATGTTTTGCGATACATTTAAAAATTTGGAAAAATGCTTAATTTTAAGGTTTTTTATTTTTCAGTAGTAATTAAAAGGAAGAATATCATATTTGCTATGATTAAATGTCAATAAAATACTAAATATATTAAAATTCTAGACGTATTGACTATGTTTACAATCGACTTTACATTTACAACACTAAACTCTGATATGAAAAGAAGGTTTAAAATTACTAAAACCATCGAATTCAAAATAGCTTCATAAACAAACATGTTCACACCGTCAGGATGGACTTTAGTAGGGTTGTCGATCACACACAATCACTGTCAGTTAATATATATTTACTTTAATATATATCCTGTTACTTTAATATATATTTTTTTGCATCACGCTGTTTCCCGCAATCAGCAGGGCAGGCAAAAGGAACCTAGCGTTAAGACACTCAGTTTAGCATTTCCGCCTAAATTCTAGAGGTATTGTGTGTTGAATGGCGGAACTCAACGCCGCGCTTTTCTTCGACACCAGAACGAAGTAATGAAAGTATTCAATATTTCATTTCCCGAGTGGGAATCGAACTCACAACCTCGCGTTTACAGTCACACTCTGTGCCATTGCGCTACGACTGGACTCTTAATTATGTAAGTATATTTATTTGTTAAATAATATCTATGAATCCTAAACAACGACGTATTTTGTTGGTATAAAATATTTTAATCAATTGCAGAAATTCAGATTTTTATTTATATCGCTATTTTGTAAAATATAAGAAATTGAATGCATTTATCTTTTCACAATAAATTATATTAAAAATATAAGAAAGTTAAACTATATTCTAATACTATAATTTAATATTATAATATAAAATATAAATAGACTTTTACGTAGAAAAATCGTTAAAAATGCCATGCTATGACGTAACCCTGCGCTAAACGGATGCACCGCAGTTTGTAGTCCGTAACGGACTGCAGCATCCAGATTAACGTCAACATCCGGTGACCACTGCGACGGTCACCTATAGCCTATATATATATAATGCAATATTTCACTACAATTAAAAGTTATTGAGATTTATAGTTACTTTGATTTAGGTATATTTTAATAAGTAAAATTTGATGAAAAATGGGAGACGGAGTGTCTTAGTACTATGTTCGCTCTACCAATCCTGCTGTATGCGGGATACAACGTGAAGCGTGATAAATACTCTGTAGCAATAATGTGCAGAGACTAAATAACTATATAAATATTGAAATTTAAGTTTACGATCAAACTAAATCAAAATACGAAAATTGACCCATATAGCTGTTAGTTGAAAAAAATAGTTAAGATGAACAGTTACTTTCTTAGTTAGTTCTATTATATTTAAAACTCACCTGCTGCTAATATATAATTTACATATTTACAAAAGTGACGATAGCACACTTACCTGTAACAAAAATATTTAAATAAGTTACTTAATAAATACAAGTTTCACCTGTTTACAATATTCATGTGAACAATGCGATAGCGTGTAATCATTATCTTTAATTTTACCTAAAATTACTTTTCGCCACTGTAACATTTAACCACCTATGATATATACTTGATTAAGGCCAGCCGTGGCTCAGGGATACAAGTGTGTGAACGTTATAGGTTGTGGGGTAGGGGTTCGATCCCCACTTGAGAAAATGAAATATTTTATATTTTCTATTCTTCGCTCTGAAGTCAAGCCACTCAATATGCGCTGCCTCCAGAATTTGGTGAAAAGTGGAGAGCTAAGTGTCTTAACACCAAGTTCTCTCTGCCTACTCTGCTACATGATGGTAATAGCGTAAAGCAGAAAAAAAATATTAGTTTTTTTTTATACTTTGCACATAAACAGTCTGTTAGGGCCATATAAAAAGCGTTTTTTTCTAAGATAAAAGACAACGGCAGTACGTCCTACCATAGTGGCAGAAGTAATACGGCCTCAGAGCCAGTGACTCATACACTAACAAGCACTCCGCTGAATCATTGTTTTCATCACAATGGGAAGGTCTACCTCTACTCGTAGCGAGACAACGTGTAGGTAGAAT
>DWQW01010301.1:0-12266 GCA_018249695.1 Heliconius erato demophoon | reverse complement strand
TAACCTCGACACCAGAGCGAAGAAATGGAAATATAAATTTAAGTAAATATTTCATCTCCTCGAGTGGGGATCGAACCCACAACCAGTCGATTTTGCAGTCACACCTCGTGCCGCTGCGCCACGACTGTATTAAATTTTGTGCCATAAAGAATAAAAAAAAACTTCATTTGAAATTTTTTTTCTTGTCATTAATTGTAGAAAATTAAAATACTATGCCCATTTCTATATTCAGTAGGTGTGCTTTATAAAACGTAAAAATCGTTATTCCCCGTTCCCGTGATAATTTCTTTTCATTCTTTACAAGAAACCATATTATGTCATATTCATTTTTCCATTTCCATACTTTTATAACAATGAAACACTTATTTATCCATGTATTTACGGATAAATGTAACTTTTTATTATTTATAAAATAGAAACATACCAATATATACAAGAGCCACCGTTCAAAAGTGTCGCTGAAGGGCCACCTCGACAGCAGGCATATGCACTTGTTGGCGTGCAGCGAGTGCGTGGCGTGCGAGAGGCCGGGCCGCCAGCCCAGCAGCTCCGCCTGCGGCTCGCTCACGTCCGTGTGCGGGTACGGCTCGTAGAATGTTACCGCCGAGCCGTACACCTAGAAGGGATTGGTTGATTAATATTTATTTTGAGCTTCACACCGTATCCCGCATGGAGCAGGATAGGCCGAGGGCGGGGAGAGTGTTAAGACACTCCGGTCCCCCATTTCCGCCGAATTCTGGGGGCATTGAATGTTGAGTAGCGGAATTCAACGCCGCGCCTTGCCTCGAAACCAGAGCAATAAAATGAATATATTCAATATTTCATTTCCTCAAGTAGAAATGGAACCCACAACCTGCCGCCCCTACGCCACGACTGGCCTCAAAAATTTTGATGTAGCTTGTACGTTTTTCATTTACAATAAACGACATACTTTGTCGTGTTACTAGGTGACCCTGTTAAAAAAAATCTTAATTATTTCCGAACACTAGAATTACTTAGAACAACTGTCAAATTACCGCGGGTCCACAATACCGACTTAGGAAGGTTAACAGTAACCTTCCTATAGTAATCGCCATCTGGACTGTGAATAGAATTATAATACAACCCTATATATATATTTATTTACCATAATAATTTATCTCCATCCCTATATATCTATAGAATATGTTCTTCTAGTCTAATTTATGCAATTATGTTTTAATATTTTTTTATATTTACAATTTAAAATTTTCGAGAAGAACATGACATTTACATTGAATTCTATTTTGATGTCGTTTAGTAAACTTTAGATCAAATATTAAATTACAATTTAATATATAATGTAATAAGCTATTACCAAACATAAATACACCATTTAAAATAAACAATTGAAACTAAAAAACAAATAATATTTTATTTAATTAATTGACTAACCTTGTCAGTAGCATCAGCGACAGTAAGAACAAAAGTGGAAAACACGGGTTTGGGAGAAGAGGCGGTATTCGGCCACACCTCGAGCGTCGCGCCCATCGGCAAGCAGAACAGCGGCACCGACGTGGGGAACGCTAAACTACGACGATCCACTGTCGGATACCTGTGAAGAAATAATCATAAATCTATAAATATATCTATAAATATATCTACCTTACTTTACCAGAGCCGGGAAATTAAAATAATAATTAACTTGATATTTATTTATTATTTTGCTTATTATCTTTTATGGGGGCATCGTGGCTGTAAACGCACAGATTGTGTGTGGGTTCTCACTTAAGAAAATGAAATATTTAATATTTTTATTTCTTTGCTCTGGTCTGGTCAGGGTAAACCGCGGCGTTGAGGTTCACCACTAAACAAGCAATGCCTCCAGAATTTGGCGGAAAGGGAGGACCGGAGTATCTTAACACTGCTCTCTCTACCTTCCCTGCTATATAAGGGATTCACAATGAAGCCAAAAAAAAATTAAAAATATTCAACATAATAATTTTCAAGTTCCCCATTAGCATAAAGTTAATTAATAATATAATTATTTATATATTTTTTTGAATATATTTATTAATAATATATAAGTTAATAAAATAATAGCTAAAAGAAGTCTCAGTAATAGAAATATGCATTTTAATACAGTTAAAACAGTACGCCTCTGGTGTTGGCTAAAGTTCATTAGACGGAACCTTTTAGCGCCGCTGGGCGATAATTACTGACGCACTCTGTGAAAGTTATTTCGTTTACTTTGCTATTAATAGTAAAATACATTTTTTAGTATCAATTATTGTTTGTTTTTGTAAGAACATTAAATTTTATTGATGATTTTTTTTAACTTTAGTTTATAGCAAAATAAAAATAGGATTGAATGATTTAAAGAAATAAAGTAATATTTTTTTAAAAGGAACAAACAACAAGGCACTTAAAAATCTAAAATAGGTTTTCCTTTTTTTTCAGCTTCATCCCGCATGTAGCAGGGTAAGTAGGCAGAGGAAACGTAGTGTTAAGATACTTAGCTCCCTATTTTCCCACTAATTCAAAAGGCAGTGCGTGTTCAGTAGCGGGACTCAACGCTGTGCTTTGCCTCGACACCAGAGCGATGTAATGAAAATATTAAATATTTCATTTCCTCGAGCGAGAATCGAACCCATAACCTGTCTCGTTAACAGTCTCATTCTTGTGCACCCGCACCACAACTGGCCTCAATTTTGTACAGTAATGATTAAATATATTTTTTTATCTTGTGAAAAAGTTACAGTAACTAAAGAATATCGTTCATTTTGAAATATTGTAGCCGCTAATTTGTATCTATATATAGACATCTGAGTTTTTGTTTGTTTATTAACGCATTAATCTCTAAGATTAATAGGGAGATAAAAAATATTACATATGCCATACATTTATAGCTGATATAATAACTTTTTTAATATAGGTACTTGATATATTAGTAACTAACAGTACAGTAAATAGAAAAATTAAAATTCTTTATTGCATATGCAAAATAAAAACAAACTCAAGTAAAATAAACAAGAATAATACTTTTGTAAGAATATGACTGTAGCATGCAAAGGCGACCTTATCACTATTAGTGATTTCTTATAGGTAACCTTAGGTAAAAATATTGAAAAAATATAGGAACCTTGTAGTACATACAAAGTTTAGTAAAAATTTTAAAGTAAACTAGTAGAGCTAAAAATATTATTAATAACAATAAAAATTTAATACCCACCTAAATAATACTTCTGGCTTGTAAGCTATTAGCGGAGGGCGGTTCATTGACTTCTTGTAGCAGAGGAACACATCGCTGCCCATTAGCCCTGCAATTTAAAACAACTTATATGATACTTACCATGGATGAACTCATTAAAAGGCACGCATGTCTTAATTTTTTTATATCTATTTCAAATTATTACTTTTTTAGGGTTCCCGGTGTATCCCACATATAACAAAGTAGCCAGAAGGCAAGTAGTGTTAAAATAACGTAATCCATTCCTAACTTTCCATTGAATTTCAAATTTTCATTGAATTTCCAAAACGCGGCGTTGAGTTTCGCTGCTCAACATTCCAGTTGAGCAGCGAAACTCAACGTCGCCTATTGGCTTGTTACCAGAGCGGGAGAATGAAAATATGAAATCACCCATTAACCCTGAGTGGGAATCGAATCCACAATCTTTGCGTTTACACAGAAACACAAGTTTTGACGACTTGACTCAAATTATTGAATCTGTGAAAATTATTAAAACATTATTTGTTTTAGAGGCCAGTCGTGGCGCAGGGGCACAAAGTGTGACTGTAAAATCGACTGGTTGTAGGTTCGATCCCCACTCGAGGAAATGAAATATTTATTAACATTTATAGTCATTTCTTCGCTCTGGTGTTGAGGCGAAGCACGGCGTTAAGTTCCACCACTCAACATGCAATGCCTCCAGAACAAGGCGGAAAGTGGGGAACGGACTATCTTAACACTAGGTTCTTTCTGCCTACCCTGCTACGTGCGGTATACAGCGTGAAGCTGATTTAATTTTAAATTTCATTATTTATTTTATTCAAAATTAAAAAATAATATCTGTTGCTGCGGTGACTAGGTCACTTACACTGCGTAAATATAATTACATCGCAGTTTATTGCTAGTAATATAAAATACATTAAATTATATTACTCTAAAACATTAGGAAAATGAATATATTATTAACGACGTTATGCATGTTGCAATCTAAAGAACGCAGATTAGAAATATTTCTATGTTTTACATTATATTATTGCAACGCAATAAACGAAAATGGGGAATGGAGTGTCTTAACACTCGGTTCCCTCTGTCTACCCTAGTGTGTGCGGGATACGGAGTGAAGCTGTTTTTTTTATTATCACTATATATTTTTTTTAGTACTTTGCACATTTTCTAATATTTGTATTTTAAGTATACAAAAATTATATTATCAAACTTTAAAGACCAATTTATAAATATATAGAGTTAATTTAAAAAATATATCCTATTTAAGAGGTATACAAAATCCGACAAACTACACAAAGGCACGAAGTTATATCTAAATAATTAAATACTAGAAAGCTACTTAGCAATGTCACGTAAAAATAAATCTAGTTTTTTTTTATCTAACATAAATGTATATAACACGTAAAGTAAAAAATAATTCAATAATAAACAGTTAACTCGCGTTACGTCGCCGGCACTTCATAGTTATCTTTGAGGGGCGACGGGAGAAAGAAGACTCATAGATATATTTGTTAATCGCTAAATACTTATTTAGAAAACGTATACAAAATTTTGAACGTAGCGGGACTCGAACTCGCGAGCTACGTTTAAAATTTTTATACGTTTTCTAAATAAGTATTTTTCTTTTCTAAGTGTGGAATAACACTTTAAAAATGTTAAAAATTGTTAATCGTTGTATATGTGATAATAATGATCTTATCAATTGGTTTATTCAACTAATTTACTAATATTTCCACAAAAAAATATTTATGTATCATACATTACATACTAGTAATTCAGGCCAGCTCAAGTGAGTAAACGAAACGGAATTTAAATATTTAATATTTTTTTATATTTTCATTTCTTCGCTCTGGTGTCGAAACTAAGCACAGCGTTGACTTCCACCACTCAACACGTAATGCTTCCAGAATTCGGTGAAAAAAGAGGAACGGAGTGTCTTATCACTAAGTTTTATCTGTCTTCTGTGTGCGGGATACAGTGTTTTTATTTTTATCAATTGGTTAATTCAACGATAGTTGGTTCGAACTATTATTTATATTTACTGATATTTCAACAAAGAAATAATTATACGTTTACATACATATGATATTCTTAGTAATTTATAATAAGGGATACTCTACTGTTTTATCAAAAAATAAATAAAGACATGAACGAGGACATTTTTGATATATTTATGAAGCAAACAGTCTGTACTACGATATTTACATGTGTGGACAATTTATTCCTTGTGAAGAAATCGGTCCCGCAACTTTAGATCGCGACAAAACAATGTCACCCGGCCGCAAACCACAAGAGCGGTGTGTGAAATAATAAATATTAAGGCGCAGTTATAAAAAATACTGGAGCTGATTGTATTGCGGCCGTCGTGGAGCAGTATCACGAGGGTGTGACTGTATCGCGGTGGTTGTGGGTTCAATCCGCCCAAGTTCTCTCGGGAAAATTATTATTTATTAATATTTTAATTTAGGCAAAAGACTGGCGTTAATTTCCGCCACTTAACACGCAATGCCTTGAAAAATTCGGCGGAAAGTGGAGAACGGAGTGTCTTAACATTAGGTCCCCTCTGCTATCCTTCCATATGCGAGATACAGCGTTAAGCTGTTTTGATTTTATTATTTTTTTTATAAAAAATACTAAGAATGTATTTCAACATTCCACCATTCAAAGACAAGTTTATTTATAGTAATATCTATATTAACACAATTACTTATTGTTATTCTGTAATACTCAATATACAGTTGTTTAACATACGTATCTACATATAAAAAGAAATATGTACGCCAGTAACTCTAATTTTTTTTGACATATTATCAAACATTTATAATTTTTCATGAAATATTTTTTAAATATCACCTCGCACTGTGAAATAAAAGAGACGGAGACGAGATTGTAAATGAAAATAAAGATTAAGAGAGAATGCATGTGAGAAATTGTAAAAATAGAAATGTTATGTTAAGTATAACCAAATTTAAAACGTTGTCGAGAAGCATATATAAACTCAAGATTATCATTATTTTATATTAATTTTCACTGTATATTGATGTTTTTTTGGTTTTTGCTGTATAATGCTTATAATAACCTATATGCAGGGGGAACCTAAACCCGTATTTATAAACCACTCTCACTTTAAGAGTGATCTTGAGATGCCGTCTTCATAGATAGATTTTTTTAAATCAAGTCAAGATCGCCGAAGATCGATCTCAGAGTTGAGAATGTTAACATCCCACTCTATACTCCGTTTCTGTTTCTGTGGTACTCCGTACCCCCACTGATTGAGCGGAGCTCAACGCCGCGCCTACATTAAATACAGCCTGTATAGAACAAAAAAAAACCAACCTACCCTTATTCAAATTCTTCGCTATCATACAGAAGGCGTGCGGCGGCGTCTCGCCCTTGCTGGCGACTATGACGCACACGTCCACCACCACCAGCGCGTTGCAGGGCACCGTGCGGTGCGCCCGGCGGTATGTTATGAAGGTCTTCGCCGTTGAATTGTTAACGTTGGCGCAGCGACCGTCCACCGATTTGAGTACCACTTCTGCATCGGCCATTAGTTTCTCTTTGCCATCGTACATTACACCTGGTGGAAATTATTAAAGAATTATTGAGTAATTTAAAGAATAAAGAAAGAATAAGAGTCGTGGCTGCAGGGGCATGAAGGTGTGACTGTAACGGCGGCGGTTGTGGGTGTGGCGGTAGAGGGAGCCTAGTGTTAAAACACTCCGCCATGAGTGGCAAAGCTCAACGCCTCGCTTTGCCTTGACAACGGAACAAAAAAATGAAGAAAAAAATATTTCCTTTAGTGAAAATCGAACTTACAACCTGTCACGTTTACAGTCACACTTTATGTGCCTGCTTCACGACTGGTGTCAGGTACATTTTCAAAAAAAAATCAAATAAAATAAATCAGCTTCACGCTGTATATTGCAGCAGGGAAAGCAAATGGAACCTAGTGTTAAGATACTCCGGTCCCCACTTTCAACCGAATTCTGTAGGCATTGCGTGTTGAATGACAGAACTCAACGCCGCGTCTTTCCACGACACCAGAGCAAAGAAATGAAAATAGTATATATTTAATGTCCTCGAGTGGGAATCGAACCCACAACCTATTGCATATAACACAATCACACGCTTATGCCCCTGCGTCACGAACTGGCCTCAAATACATTTTTGATGCAGATATTAATATTATTGACGCAACAATCGTATTCAAGTTCACAAATAAAAGTTGTTCGTGATTTTGTCCACTTGACATGTTCTATTTTAGACTCGGTGAGGTCATATAAAGGCCTCTTCCTGGATGCCATAAGAAATCAGCGCTGCTAGTAAAGTGCTCTTTGTCAATCATGCGTATAATTGAATGAGGGAGGCCAGTCGCGGGGGCACAAGCGACGGGTCGTAGCTTCGATTCCTACTCGAGAAAAGAAAATGAAATGCTGCTCAAGTGGCTAGGAAATGCGCAATGGTGGTAAGTTCCGCCACTAAACACGTAATGCCCATAGAATGCAGCGGTGAGTGGGGAGCGGAGTGTCTTAACACTAGGCCCTCTGCTTGATTGAGTGTAAAGTATAACGAGAGGAATAGTATCAAAGAAAAGATTCAAAATCACATAGGAATGTAACATGTTCGGTTCATTAAGAGTCTACTTCAGTTTTCCTATAATAGTTAATCAAATATTGCAAGAGAAAAATATATAGGTGAATGACCATCGTCATTTAGATTGAATAATTAATTTACTAGTAATTATAGCTACCAGCTGCGTATTTATATTTACAGTATTTGAAGCCCGTCCTAGCGCAGGTGCACAACCGTATGATTGTGTACGCGATTAGTTGTGGGTTCGATCCCCAGTCGAGTTAATGAAATATTTAATATTTTTACTCTGGTGTCGAGGCAAAGCACGGTTGAGTTCTGCCTCTCAACACGCAATGCCTCTCCAGAATTTGGCGGAAACTGGGGAGCGAAGTGAGCACTTTGCTAGAAACGGGATACAGAGTGAGCTGTATATGTAAATATTAGTTGTGGTTGTGATTTTTATTATTATTTAACAATAAAAAAAATGTATAAATCGCATTTATAGTAGGAGTATTTTTATTTATATACATATATACTATAAATATATACCTAATAAAAAACATTATAAAATATTTAAATACATTATAGAATATTTTAAGCTGCACACCGAATAAATTAAGTTTAAGCAACTGTTTAAATATAAAAAAAACTTTCGAATTTTCAGTTATAGATATTTTCTCCCTAATTCATGATATATAAATTATAATTATACTAATATTAGAAATGTGAATGTAAGTTTGTTTGTCATGAAACTTTGTATACATGTTCTTGAAGGTATATGAAGAAAGGACATAGGGTTTTTATTATAAAAATATATTAGCTATTGTCTATAATAAAAAAATAAACTTATAAGCAAGCGAAGACTTAAATTCTCTAAAAGATACATAGTATTTTCGCGGGCGAAACCGCGAACAGATCGTTAGTATAGTATAAAAAAATCATATAAATATATTTATCTCCTTGAATAGTAAACAAATCATATCTAGATCTAGATTGCATACATAGCGCGCTCGTGTTTCACTGGATCAAGTTGCGTTTCCTTTTATGTAATAACACAAGGGATTTGCCACGAAGAGAGAGTCAATTAGAAGTTTCATTTAGCTCTGCATAGTTTAACGAAACATTTTAATTGACACCGTTGAAAGTAAAACGAACGAATTTAATTTTAAATAAGTGTAATATACATAAACTATGTATATAACGTTCTAAATTAAATCAGCTTCACGCTGTATAGCGTATAGCAGGGTAGGCTAGTGCTAAAACACTCCGCTCTGCATTTGCCTTTGTACCAGAAGGAAGAAATGATAATATTAATAAATAATAATTCATTCCCCCGAATGGGGATCGAAGCCACGACCGTCGCGTTAATCACACCCCTGTGCCACGACGGCCTCTCAATGTTCTACATAAATAATAAAATACTAATATAATAGTCTTCATTTTATACGGTTTTTCTTGTTTACTTATATTAAAAATCGATATAAAAGTAAGTGGCGTAGGCGCACAAAGTACGACTGTAAATCGAATGGTTGTAGGTTCGATAACCACTCGTGGAAATGAAATATTTATTTACATTTATCGCTCTGGTGTCGAGGCAAAGCGCGGCGTCAAGTTCCGCCATTCAACAAAGCAATGCCTCCAGAACTCGGCGGAAAGTGGGAAATGGAGTGTCTTAACACTAGGTTCCCTCTGCCTACCCTGCTGTGTGCGGGATACAGCGTGAAACAAATGAATGAATGAAAAATCAATATTGCTTTTGACATTTAAAAAGTAAATAAAATAAGGAGTCGGAATCCTTATAACAATATCCACGTATTTATGTTGAAAGTAAGACTACTTGCGGTTTCAAGGGACGACATTGATCTGTGATAAGCCAGCTTATGCGTATATTTTCTTTTGGTTATATAAAATATATTTATGGTATAAAGAGTAGAGCTTGTGAACGGATCGTAATATAAGCAATTAATTTTCAATTCGTATAATAATTATTGAATAAAGTCATTTTAAACACAAAAACAAATACATTAAGATTTATCTATTTCTTTTATATTATCATTTATTTATGAGGCCACTGTCGCGCAGGGACACAATGGTGTGACTGTAACTCTGCGGTTGTGGATTCGATCCCCATTCGGGGGAATGAATCATTTTCATTGCTTCGCTCTGGCATCAAGGCAATAGCCCGACGTTGAGTTCCGCCATTCAACAGGCAATACCTTCAAAAATTTGGGGGAAACTAAGGATCGGAGTGTCTTAACACTAGGTTCTCTCTGCCTACCTTTTTATGTGCGGGATACAGCGTGGAGCTGATTTATATTATTATTTTTGTTAAACTAAAAGAATTGAAAGTTTCTCTAAAAGGAGTTTATACAACATAAGAATCTCCAAAAATCGAGATAAAACAATACTGTCACAGTATACCTGTGGTTGAGTTGACTCATCTCTAAATATATCTGATGTTGTTAAGTTCAAGTTACAATATTACTTTAAAGGAAGGATAGGGTGTTGTTTGATAGTTTTGCAAAATATAGCCTAAAAATTATAGGTATTTATTTATTTATTTACAAAATAAATTAAGGCCAGTCGTGGCGCAGGGTCGTAAGTATGGCTGAAAATGTGACTGGTTGTGGGTTCGATTCCTATTCAATGAAATTAAATATTTTGATTTAACTTCACTCTGGTATCGAAGCAGAACGTGGCGTTGAGTCCCGCCTCTCCTCACGCAATGCCTCCAGTATTCGACGCAATGGGGCACGGAGTGTCTTAACACTAGGTTCCTGTGTGCGGAATACATAAAAAAACGTCGAAAACTATAATTTGTCATCAAAATGTTATATATTTTTTAATAAAATTATTTTTACAGTATAATATTATATTGTTTTAAATATCATTAAAAAAAAAATGTACTTACCGATATCAACAAGCGGCGGTTTATCTCTGCCCCTCCTAAGGCATAGGAAACATTCGGGTGACCGCATAGATCCATGGTTCAAGTCCGCCGGCAACCCTGTCGGGGTCAGTTCCAACATTTCATATCCATTTGGCACTTTTTCCCCCAAAGTGGGAAATATGACACCTGAAACAAATATTTTGTTTTTTTAATGCTGTATTTATTATCAAGCAATATTTTATAAATATAACTTTCCTGGTCAGAGAAACGAAAACGAATCAACGAGTTTAAAATTCTTGTAGCCATAGCTGACAGATAAAACGTTGTTTTAGAATATTATAATATTTACGCAGAGTCCAAACGAGATAGGTTTCGGGTTCGATTCCTACTCGAAGAAATGGAATAAGTATTTAATATTTTAATTTTTTCGCTCTGGTGTCGAAGGAAAGGGAAGCGCGGAGTTCTGCCACTCAACACACAAAGCCTTTAGAATTCGACAGAAATGGGGAACGGAAGTGTTTTAATAGAACGGAATATCTTAACACTAGGTCCATAGGTTCCCTGTGCCTACCCTGTTATGGGCGGGATGCAGCGTGAAGCTGATAAAATGAAAATGTACGTATAAACATATATCCTTTATGTTTTATTACAATTATAACGATATTATAATATCGTTCGATGCGAAAGTTGAAGATAATATATAACGCAAAAAGTAGATATTGAAACACTTATTCACTTCCAATGGCTATATTTCTTACAATAATGTCAATTACAATCTACTATACTCCGGACTCCAACCAAAAACATTTTCCCGCCAAAATTTGACATTATATCCGCGCGTCATTCTTTTCCCGCCAAGCCCCTCCCCGACCGCTCGGCGACGGCGTACCCGGGAGTTGCCGACGAGCCGGGTGCCGACGAGCCCGTCGTGGCGCAGTGGCACAAACGTGTGACTGTAAGCGACATGGTTTTGAGTTCGATTCCCACTAGGGAGAATGAGTAATTATTTATTAATTAACATTTTAATTTTTTCGATCTGTTAATAAGGCAAACACGCAATGGCTCTAGAATCCGTCAGTCAGAAATCAGTGGAAAGTGGGGAACGGAGTGTCTTAACATTAACTTCCCTCTACCTACCCTGCTATAATTCGAGAAACTGCGTGGATCAGAAAAAAAATGCTATCAATATATAGCATACCGTATATAGTATCGAATACTAATTAATTTTACTAAGATCTGTTTCCCTTACTAGGTCAATGACTTATAAATATTTATGATCGAACAAAACGTCATGTCGAGGGATACCCGTTTTTATATAAATACCTTGAAAGAATTTATATGGGTTCAAATTCTTTTATGTAACACAAACACATAATTAACACTACATTATACAACATATGCGGGTGTATTGAGAAATAGGCTTATACAATATCATAGAAAATCGTTATTTTGCACCAACCACAAATCTTGTTTTGTAATAAAAATATGCCATCAAAAACATCCTGTAAAAAAACCCAAGTCTCGCCGCTCAGTCTTTGTACCGTGAAAAGTTGTGAGATCCATGTAATACCAAGTCGGTTAATCTATTTAGTCTCTACTTAAAGGGCC
>DWQW01010300.1:0-12266 GCA_018249695.1 Heliconius erato demophoon | reverse complement strand
TTTATGCGATATCCATACTGTTATGGTAAACAGGTAAAAGCCATTTTTTCTTTTTAGTTGAAGTCACCATTTTAAAAATTAAGCATATCGACGTCCTGCAGCCGTATGAGTTGCAAGACGTCAAATAGTATCTAAGTGATTCACATTCTGCTTTGAAATATTGTGTTGATAATTGACAGAACTCAACGTAGCTCAGTGTTACCAGTGTAAAAAATAGTTCCACCAAGTGGGCATGGAATTCACAATCAGAACATTTAAAATCATGGCCTGTTAGTTGGTGTATAATTGTACTAGAAGCTCTAGAAGAAATGCTTATATATGACAAGGATTTTTTTACCAGAGCGATGGTAACATAACAATTTTTAGGGTTCCGTATCTCGAAAGGAAAAAAATGGAATCTTTACAGGATCACTTTTCGTCCGTCCCTCTGTAAAGACCCTTTTTCTTAGGAACACGTAGAGGTATCAAACTACAATTTATATTATAAGGTTTACTACCCTTGGAGCTGTGAACGATGCTACGAAGCAAAGTCAAATAGCACTGATAAAGGAAAAATTGTTAAAAATTGAATTTAATGGTTTTTTATTGAAAAAAATATCGTAAACCTATAATTGTAATTCATTTCCTACAAAATGAATGAGATGCAAAGTTTAATTTGCAAACTTTTATAAATTGCACTTTCCGTTCGCCTACAATCCAGAAATTTATATGAAACCCTCAGTGGCCGAGTCCAACTCGCACTTGACCGGTTTTTATTTATTTTTATAATAGATTAAAAAAAGAGACAGACTGAAAGAACGGAATATTTGGATGATTTCCAAGTGGTGCCAGTACGAATTCTGCTATGTTAGAACTTTTATAAATTTCTCACTATATTTTTTCTTAGTGTGGTGTTATTAATATTTTTAAAAATGTCGAAATAAAGAAACAATTCTTAAATATTCGCAATACCCTTCCAATTTGGGTACATGTTCTGAAGTCATTACATAATTCTGACGTTTACCAACTAAACCATATATTCTTAACCTACGCTGAAAAACCTGCACAGAGTAAGAGAATAATCTTTCTGTAAGGGTCAGGATTAATGGCCTTCAAAAATTTCATCTAAGTTCCAGTCAATTTAAATGATAATAACCTCAATAAACATCTTTATTAATTTCAACAAAAGGTGAATGAATTCCTTCGCAATTGCTTCACCAAATTTAATTTGACAAATGAAGTGGCAATTCAAAATTTGTTTCGCCGGAACTCCTATATTATTACTTCGAAGTGAAATTTTCTACGTCAATAATCTTGTAGATGTCCAAATGTCTTCATAGATTTCGATATTGGTGTATTTTTCTGTGACAATTACCAATACTGACTATAAATTCGATACGCAATGCATTCAGAATTCGGCGGAAAATGGGGAACAGAAGTGTCTTAAGGTAAAAAGAGTGCCTTAACACTAGATTTTCAAGTTCTCTCTACCTATTTTATTATATGCTCCATGTGGCGGAGCGTAAAGCTAACAACAAAAATAATAATATATATTGTATACATTCGTACGCATCTTCCACAATTTGCGAAAAAACCCAAGACGAAACTTAAAACGAAAATGGGGAATCCATTTCCGTTTTAATAATTTGTTTCCCTGATCCACTTTCATGCATTTCCCCAAGTGGGAACCCATTATCATAGTATACTGTCAAATACGTGTCAATTATGTCACAATAGAGTTTGCGTCTTACAAACATCAATTAGTGTTCAATTAACACTTAATATGTATGACCTACCTTTTGGCACCAATTATGTTCGGATTTAATGTCATTTAACAATAATTGACGTCTCTGTTCTCGGATGCTTGTGCTAAATACGAATAAAAACGCATTCTATATTCAACTGTTTATGGATATTTGCAATTTCTGGCCAAAGAACATATATACTACTTTAGATTCTACGGGTTCGTGCCTATCACATTGCAGCTTGAGAAACTTACACATCTAGGATTTGTGATTTAAGTGTAGATTTAAAAGTGTAGTATCCCTTAAACATACACTTGGATAAATATTACAAATACAAAAGAAAATAAAGGTGTAAAGATAAAAAAAAATACTTGTATTATATCAAATTCCATAAAAACATAATTGACAATAACCAAAATATACAAAAGTTATGTTAAGCATTTTAACGTTTTATAAATTTTTCAAAAAAAAACAAACACTGTATTAAATATTCCATTTACTACCTCCATATCAAAAACAACAATTCCAACATTCTTATCTACTTTAAAAATAACAACATTTTAAAAAAATACTCTAAATCTATTTCGTACCTCCAAGACGTTACCAAATTGCCTCTCCACAAATATCCTTTGTATACCAACACCTGGTTCCTGTCATCGAATTTATTAAATTCACCACGCCCTATTTCCCAACCTTTTTCCTACCTCAGTCTCTAAATGACGTGAGAAAATGTTGGGTGGATTACTTGGTAATATTAATTTTCGTTAGGCTTTCCAAATAGAGTGGGATTTTGGCAAATTTTCATTTTAATAAAGTATGTTGTAGTGATCTTGCTGGATTGTATAGGGAAAGTGTATGTATTTATTTTTTGTTTAATTTAGGAATATTTTTTTTATTTTGATATTAATTATGTTGAAGTCTTTTTTATTTACTAGTATTGGTGACTTTTTTATTTAAAAAAAAAAATTTTTTTTTATGGTCTAGATGTTTTCAGGTTGATTAAATAAAGTGCGGTTTTTTTGTATATATAGAAATTGTTAAGATAACAGCTTTTTATTACGAAATAACCCCTTAACTTTCGTTAAATTGGTATGTTTTTTTATTGCAATAAAATCTATAGTATTGTAAAATAATTAGTTAAATTCGAATACTCAAATCTCATTCGAGAACTTATGACTTAGTCAGAGTGATTAATTTTTTAAATATTTTCTAAATGATATTTTTCTTACCTAATTGTAGAATAATTCTTTAAAAATGTAACAAAAAAAATATTAAATTTTAGATTTATTACAGTCATCTTATTTCTTTGGATGTTTATTTTTATTTTTTTCTATTATTATAGTGATGTATTTCAACAGCAAGAACAATTGCCTGTTTCTTCTTTAATGAAAAAAATGTAATCTGCATAATATTTCATCCTAAACAGGAAGAGAGGGAAGTACAAAGGAGACATGGCGGTTAATTCAAACTTCCGTTTCCCTTGGACAATGGTTGCATAGCGAGCTTTTGTATATTAATATCATATTAACTTCAACGATTATATAAGCCTACTGCCACTTTAAATGCGACGGTTTTAGGTTCTATTTCCATTTGGAGTAAAGGAAAAAATAATTTTACTTTCCATTCCGCATTGCTGGGTAGGTAGTTGGAATATTTCATTCCATTCCCCATTTTCCTTTCAATGAAATCACATGCTGAAATCGCCGCGTTTTGTCTTGTTATCAGAGTGACTAAATAAAAACAATTTGTTCCCCACAGTGGGAATGAAACCTATAACCGTAGCAATTTATAGAAGACCTACAGCTTGCATCAAATAAACGTGACGTAATATAGCTTGTAGCCTCCCTTGATAAAGTGATTATTTAACACAAAACGAAGTTCCTTAAATAAGCCCGTTGAACGAAACGAACTCTTATTTTTTTGAAGGGAAAAAACAACCCTTATAAGATTATTTTGTTGTCCGTTCGTCTGTCTATCTGTCTGTCTGTCAAGAGCCTTTATCTCAGGAACGCTTGAAGATATCGAGTTGAAATTCAAACTCTATATATTATACTTTATAACTAAATGTTGCCGTTGATCTAGGTATGTATATAACATACCTAGATCAACGGCAACATTTACTTAAAAAAAGATATGGCCGTTTATAAATCAAAAAACAAGTATTTTGTCACTATAAAGAGAATCAAAATTAACAAAAGTACTTCCGGTTAACTTAGAATTATGAAATTTTGCAGCTAGCATCTAGAGGTAGCACTAATTTAGAAAAAAAACTATACATTTATCGTAAATTCCTAAAAATTAACAGTCTTAAAAAGAGGTCAAAACTTTGTTCTTCTCTGGCTAACCTAAGCCTGAATTTCAGAAAAAGCTCAAGATCTCCAATTTTTATATGAAATCCTCGGTGGGCGAACCCGACTCACCCTAGTCCGATTATTTTAATACTAGTATATGTAAATAAATAGTTAAACATTATTTATTGATTAGTAAAGAAGGGAGATAATCATTAGTTACTATTCATATTAACCAATATTAAATACTATAATAGAGGCCAGTCATGGCGCAGGGATACAGAGTGTGATTGTAAAATTAACTTTCGTCGGTTCGATCTCCACTCGAGGAGATAAAATATTTACTTCTATTTATATTTTCATTTCTCCGCTCTGGTGTCGAGGCAAAGTGCGGCGGTGAGTTTCGCCACTCAACACGCAATGCCAGAATTAGGCGGAAAGTGGTAAACGGAGTGTCTTAACATTAGGTTCCCTGATTTGATTCAATATTAAATACAATCTATACCTGTCTTAGTAAATTGATCAACTATCTGATCTCGAATTAGACAGAGATTGTTCTATAGTGATAAGATGTCTGATAACATATTAATCTGTGAAATTAGTTGATACATGTCAAATATATATTGTTCTATTAAAGATTTATTGAATCTGTTCTATTAAAGATGTATTGAATAGAACTCATGATATACGGCTTATTAGATAGTGTTTGAAATTCGAATATTCAAATTAACATACCTATTTAGTACATATATGGAACTCTTACATTACCGAGTGACTGTTAGACAATATAAAGACGATATGTTGACATTTAGCAAGTTTAAGAGCATTCCTCGAAAATTCTACGAGAATAAGATTGAGATCGATTTTCCATTTTACATCTTAAAGTCTTACTCCTTCTTTTTAAATGTTGCGGGTGACGACTAGTAATGTATGAAAATAATTAAGATTTTTTTACTGCAGCTTCAGACTTGGCCCGTATAACAGGGCAGGCAAGAAAATTTAAGACATTGCCATTTGAGTGGGGGAGGTCAACGCGCTATGCCTTTCCAGACACATGAAAATAATATAATTTAAATCTAAGTGGCATTCGAACCCGCATCCATCGCATTGATATAGAGACGTTGTTTCACTGCACCACGTTAGTTAGTGAAGTTATTACATATTTTATTTTATCCCCTAAACCATACAGGAAAACGGGTTTTTTCCAAACGATCAAACCTTTCCGACCCTTTGCTTAACCGATTTCATTAATAATTTCGCCAAATAAGCAAATATGTTTGGGCTTAATGTTTGTATCAAAATTATTTCTATAAAATAAGGCTGCAATTATTATTAGGTCCGTTGTGACTCAGTGGTAGAAAGTCTAACTGTAAATATGATGATTGTGGGTTTGATACCCATTTTGGAGTCTAAATATTTTTCATTTCCTCGTTCTTGTTGGACAGATAGCGGCGTTGAGCTCCGTTAATCAATATCAATTGTGTTATTAATTTTCACGCTGTACCTCGCACATAGTAGGGTAGGCAGACTCCGTTCTCATTAAGACATTTTTGTTTTCCACTGCCAAATTCTAGAGACATTGCATGTTAAGCGGTGGAACTTATCGCCGTGCTTTGCCTCATTACTAAAGAGACGGAGACGAAGTGTCTTAGCACCAGGGTTTTTCTGTTGTTCTGCTGGCACATGAATGTAGGTTAAAAGGTGAAAATGATTTTATTATTTAATTTAATAATTACCATAAAAATTACACAAAAACAGCAATACTGTTGTTTGTTTTTAATTAATAAACGTGATATTGACAGCGTTTTGCCAAGTTTATATTGGGGCATGGGCTGCGTATTTAGATTGAGAGATAAAAAATAATACCTTACTAAATAAAAATGGTGAGCGGTGAAATATTTTGTGTTAAGTAAAAAATCAGCTTCACGCTGTATCCCGCACACAGCAGGGCAGAGGGAACCTAGTGAAAGACACTCCGTTCCCCACTTTCTGCCGAATTCTGGAGGCATTGCGTGTTAAGTGGCAGAACTCAACGTCGCGCTTTGCCTCGACACCAGAGCGAAGAAATGGAAATATAAATTTAAGTAAATATTTCATCTCCTCGAGTGGGGATCGAACCCACAACCAGTCGGTTTTACAGTCACACTTAGTACCGCTGCGCCACGACCGGCCTTTTGTTTGTGTTAAATAATATGAAAATTTGTAAAATTAGAAATCTAATAGATGTTATCAATTTATAGATGGAAAGGGACATCCCCTTGTGACACACTCCATACGACGCGCTCAGTCAACCACAGCGGAGAAATGAAAATAATTATATATAATCATCAATATACAACTGTCACGCTTGCAATCAAAAGTTCTGCATTTTCTAGAATATATATTTTTTTGAGATGATATAGGTTCGATACCCACTAGGGGGAAATTAAATATTTAATGTTTTCACTTAGGTAGAGAGTCAAGGAGCGGAGTTCTACAAATGTATAAAATTTAGTGGAAAATGGGAACGGAGTGTCTTAACACTAGGTTTCCAGGTGTAATCTGCCTAAAACATTGAACCTACTACTATCTCGTGCGTGTACACTCATGTCAATCATAATGCCAATATCGCTATTGACATGATCAATTGAGGATTAACCAAATGTAAATTTTTATATATATACTCTTTCAAAGGATTGTTTTCTGTGCTCCAATAAAAAGGTATCCTATACAAAGAGACGTATTATATGAACTCTATATTATAATATAATATGTAATAATATATTATTTCGTATTATTACAATAATAATTATAGATATTTATATTTTGAAATTCTCATTTTGTTGAATTAGTATCATTTCATTTTCCGTTTTATTCCGCCCAAATTCAAGACATTCCGTTTTTGTATCCCTTTTAGCCTACGTTTTTCCCTACGCTGTATCATACATATAGTAGAGTAGTCAAAAGGGACTTAGTATTAAGACAATCGGTTCACCAAATTCCTCCAAGTATTTGAAACATAACATATTAAATAGCAGAACTCAACGCCGCGCCTCATCTTAAGAGCGAAGAAATTAAAACTTTAATCATTTCAATCCTCCTTATGGGAATCGAACCCACAACCGTTTCGTTGTGTACCGACGCCATGATGGCTTCACTATAACTAATTATTATAATAAACATAATATACAACATAAACCATAATTTTCCGCGTACCTACATGAATTCAGCTATTAATTTCGTCAACATACGTAAATACAAACATAAGTGACGGGAATTGTTAATTCCTTTACAGAACCAAATTTATGCGTCACCTTTTGTTGTAACTTCAAGGTCTATTTGCTTATATTATATTTTGGGTTGACTCCCTGGAGGTACGTAGGTAGGTAGTTGAGATTTGGCTATTGTGGGTTCGAGTTGAGTTCGGAGATTATTTTTTTTATTATTCTTTTAAAAGCTATTCGTGGCACACATGCACAAGAGTGCGACTGTAAATGCGACACGCTGTGGATTCGATTCCCACTCGAGGAAATGAAATATTTAATATATTAATTTCCTCGTTCTGGTATTGAGGCAAAGCGCAGCGTTAAGCTCCGTCATTCATCACGCAATATCTCAGAATTCGGCGGAAAGTGGAGTGGAAGTTTTTACTTAATAGCAACGAAGTGTCCTAACGTTAGGTTCCGAAGTTCCCTCTGCGTACCCTGCTATATGCAGAATATAAGGTAAACCTAACAAAAAGGATACTTAATATTGCATCAAAAAAAAATACCACTCTGTAACAAAAGAACAGTGAAATAGACTCGACATTAGCCGCCTTATTCCACTTTTACGCATGACTAAAGCTATTCTAAAGGCTGACCTAAATTTTAAAGGTTTTTCACCGAATTTCCTCATACACTAGTATACGAAGTGGAAGATAAACGTTTATATACTGAATGTTTTACTTGATTCTGCTTACAAATTAGTTTCAACTCAAAGTTTTACTTTACAAATTTGGAGGCAACTTTTCGAGAGTTCTAATAATAATATTGCTATTAGCTGTAACATGAGGCCATCGTGGCGCAGCATTACAGCATCAGACGGTTGTATTGGTAAAAAAGTAAAGTGTGACGTTGAATTCCGCTAATAACCCCAAAATGACGCGATAGTTGAGGTAAATAAAAATAATATACGTTCGAGGCAATCATGGCACAAAGGGACTTCACCTTAGATATACCACGTTGGCCTTACAACATAATATTTAACAACTTTAACAAAAACTACGTAATAACTAGAAAATCCCGAGAGAATTTACAATATGTTAAAATTTTTGATTACCCAGGTAATGGCCCTAAAGTTATCATAATAAATAAGTTTTACAAACTAAATTTAGTTAGTTACAAAATAATGTAAATTACATATTTTGTAACTACCTACAAATTGTATAGTACCGTGGCACTGTAGAAATAGATTCAACTTTATACACTTGGCGGAACTTAACACAGCAGTTTGTGTAATCATATCTGATAAACGAAATTATTTTTAATGTATGAGAATCAGACAGACCATGTGCCGCCACTTCCATTTGATGCCATTTTTTTGGCACATAGCAGGAAAGGGAAAGGGAAACTGGGAAGTTAGTGCTAAGACACTCAGTTACCATTAAGGCACTTCCATTTAAGGCACCTTTTCTGGAGACATTGCGTGTTGAGTGGCAGAATTCAACGCCGCACTTTGCCTCGTTACTAAAGCGAATAAAATGAAAATATTAAATATTTAATTTCCTCGAAAGGAAATAGAACCCAGAACCTATCGCATTTACAGTCGCTTGCTTGTGCCCCTACTGTGCCACGACTGGCCTCATGGCCACTTTGGATTTAATAAGTTATTATATATTTTTAACCATTCTCAAATCAATTTATGTCGTAATAGTTGACCTCATTAAAATTAACGTAGAACGTAAATTATTTTTACTAATAAAAATCATAATTAATAATTTGTAGAGTACATACTAGAGAATTTTAATTAATTCTGTTATGTTTTTCTATTTCGAGATAGATAAATATCTATTTACCATTTATTATATTAAAGGAGGAACTTAACGCCGCTCTCTGTCTATTTGATTTTAATTGAAATTAAATATAATAATTTTGTTATATAGAAATATTACCTAATAATGTTGGACTTTTTAGATATTTATTTCTTTTAAGAAACAAAAGAACTCTTGCTTAATCTGTGAATCGTTTCTTCTAAACCAATTGTTTGTGAAAGTCCAGTTAATATTATAAATGTGAAAATTTTAAAACAATGAATGGATTTCTTTCATTTTCACGCAAAATTTAATAAAAGGTTTTTGTAAAAAATTATATTCATATAAAAATGGCACTCCCTATCCTATCACATATGCTATGGGTTATATAAAAATTTTGTACAATTTAACTATGATATTACTACTACTAGCTGGGGCCAGTCGTGGCGCAGGGGCATAAAGTGTGACTTTACTTAAATTTATATTTCCATTTTCTTCGCTCTAGCGTCGAGGCAAAGCGCGGCGTTGAATTCTGCCACTCAACAGGCAATGCCTCCAGAATTCGACAGAAAGTGGGGAACCGAGTGTCTCAACCCTCGCCCTACCCTGCTGCGTGCGGGATACAGCGTGAAGCTGAAAAAAAAAACTATAATATATATTTTAATAACTTTAAGTGGGCAAAGTCACGCGTCTGCTATTAGTATTAAATTAAAAGGTAAACCATTGCAATTTCAACCCGAAACTTTAATAGCGAACTAAATTGAAGGCTGACCGTGGAAAAGCCCTTACTCCGTGACCCAAAAAGCGTTATTCATTTATCTACGTAATAAACAAAGTTAATTAAGTGAAATTTATTTAATTATTAATTTTGGTTAATAATAAATGAGCTGATGAAGTTCACAAACAATTTTACGTTGATGTATAAAATCGCTTAAGATTAAATCTTATAATTTTTTCGGTTATTTTTGTGTTGTTTTGGTTACTGGGGGTGTAAAATAGTCCTGAAAGTGGATATTGGAGTCGTAACAAAAAATTTTTTGTTTGTAAATTTTAAAGACTTTTTCATAAATACTATAATACCGTATACAACGATTTAAAATTTGCAAATTAATGACAACGACGCTGCGTACGTGCGAATGTAAACGCGACGGCTGTGGGTTCAATTTCCACTCTGGTGAATTAAAATTTGATGTTTTTATTTCTGCTGGTATCAAGGCAAAGCACGGTGTTGTGTTCCACCACTCAATACGCAATGCCTCAAAAATCCGATGGAAAGTGGGAAACGAAAGTGACTTAATAAGGAACGAAGTCTCAATACACATCATACAGCGTGAAACTAAAAACAAAAATAATCACCGGATATAGATAACGCTATAAAGACATTAGTTATTTTCCATTTTTTTATACTTTTTAAATATTACGCTATAAATAAGATATATTACTGACAGTGCCTATTAAAATTAGACAAAAATGTTATGTAGCAAAAGTATTTTTCACTCACAATACTTCCGCCTTTGTACTGAAATCAAAAGGGGGAAAATCTCGACATTTTGTTTTCCGCTCTCTGTCCCTCTCTATTTCTCTACGTAGGAAACATCATGATGTTAAAAAATATTAAACAGACCAATAAACAAAAAAAAACTGAATATTATACTAACATAAATGAAAAAAAAAATGTAATGTACGTAATGTATACTTAACTTCTATAAAATTTTCTAAGAATTACATTTAAATTCAAAATGTTGAATAAGATACTTCTTATTTGTATGAGAAAAGCATCCTACTTTAAATAACTTACTAGCTTCAGGTGCAACTTTCTTGTTTTTTACTTAGGGGTGTCGAAACCAATTAAAAATACTATTTAATGTTTATTTTAGAAATCGTTAAATGCAAACATTTAAAATCTAATAATAATGATTTTGGCACAGCGTCGCACCGCAAACGTGGCGATTATGGGTTCAATCCCCACTTGGAAGAATGAACAATTTTTATTTCTTTTCTCTCGCATCCAGTTGCTTGCCTCTCAACTTGCAATGTCTCGAAAATTGAATTAGAAGGAGTATCTTAATACTAGGTTCCCCCCTTCTTACTCTGTTATATGTGGGATACAGCGTGAAGTAGATTTTAATTTACCTATATATGTATATAAAAAACTATTAAATTTTTGTCATAAAAATATATACTTGTGCGCTTATCCATCAAAATGGGAATTATCGACATCGTAGATATCGGGCGAGCAAAACCACGAGCGGGTCACTAGTTATTTATAAATATATACTGTTTAACATTCAATGCAAAGCGATATCGTATTATAAGAAACAAAGTAAGTGCGATCAGTAAATTCCTTATTTATTATTCAAAGCACCTCTCCTTTAAACGTTAAGCTTTCAATTTATCCAACTATTTATTTGCGTGTAGATTTTGAAACATAATCTGGAAAATTAAGAGCCATATATAGGGCCAAATAGTGTTTTGGCGTGAAGTACCGTCTCACTCTGTTGACCGATGACCTCCAGTTTCTTCGAGGTCAACTTGGCCTTGCTTTCCAGATGATCGCGATACTGTCAGTCACTCGAAACATTAAGGCCCAATATACTAATACTTGGCGCGGCAATAAGGAGAGTGTAACTTTAAACTTGTGAAACTTAATAATATACATTATAGACGGTACTATGTTAATAATACACAATACGGTAGATCGGTGTTGTGTATTATTAACTTTAGAAACCCATCGATATCGCTAATATACTAATAACTATAATTTATAATTTAAATTGAGGCCAGTCGTGGTGCAGGGGCACAAAATGTGACTTTAAAATCGAATGGTTGTGGGTTCAATCCCCATTCGAGGAAATGATATATTTATTTACATTTATATTTTCATTTCTTCGCTCTGGTGTCGAGGTAAAGCGCAGCGTTGTGTTTCGCCATTCAACATGCAATGCTGGAGGATCTCTGGAGGCATCTCTGGAGGATCTCGGCGAAAAGTGAGGAACGGAGTATCTTAACACAAAGTTCCATCTGCCTACCCTGCTGTGTGCAGGATACGCAAAGCTATAAATAAATTAAAAGTTTAAAAGTAAAACCAATTGCAAGATTCATGCTTCTTTCATGGTATTTATATTAAATTTGTATATAAATAGGGGAGAGGGGGGTAGCTTTGAACAGGGGCACCTTTGAAAATATGTGTTAACAGAGCTATTTTAAAAAGAAATTTTGTTAGATTTTTTTTGAGTAGTGGCAGCACTAACCTGCACACGTGTC